>JAEQBA010004572.1:0-148608 GCA_019434445.1 Phalangium opilio | reverse complement strand
ATAACTTGTACATATGTAGCTAGAACCTTATCATATCTTAAGTAAATTTACGAACTTTGAAACCGATATTGTAGTAATATATACCCAAAAGGTTGACGTAACATACCTTTTTAGATTTTATCTTGCAGAACTATATTGCAGACAGAAGATGTATTCTGATTTTAAAATACACGAAATTTAAATATAATATTTACTAGTGAATCGACAATCGTACACAGCACAGCAGCTAGCAGCTAGCTTTCTAGAAACGAATGCCAACCGAAACTTTTTGAAAGACCCCCAACCACCACCCTCTACTTTTTTTAAAACGGTTTTGCATTCTATTCGTCTCTTTATAGTTAACACAGATACGTTGGGGAAACTTGGGAAAGCAGTCAAAACGGGTAAAAGAAGAGGAAAGAAATCCACCCCTTCAGCTTCGGGCGTGTTGCTTCAAGTCAGTCTGCCTTAGCGCGACGGCTCGGCGGGAAACAATTTCAAATCGTAGCGTCGCGTCACCGAAGGGATAGCAAAGAGCGCACCTAACGGATATTAAATTCGAACTAAAATGTCAGAAATACAGTCTGAAAACCCTACGGAGAACTGGCCTTAATTCTTATTCCGTAGGCAACGATCAGAAAATATCTTCAGTTTCCTTGTATTTTCAAAATTTTTGCAGAATATTTTAATTTGTTTCAATTTATAAAATTGAGATCCCTCTAAGTTCACAAAAGTGAAAATGAAAATATTTATCCAGATACCTAGAAAATCCCATATAGGGTGTTCCTTCCTATGCTTTGGTTCATTTGACGAATTAGTCCAGCTATCTTTTCATTAAGTTTAAAGTAGAGATGGCCAATACCAGGCTTAACCCGATACCGATCGATACCGGTGCTAACAGAAACCGATACTGATCGATACCGATGTTCATTCACTATGATCCAAAACCCCATAATTCAACCGATACCGATATTTTTAGTAGAACAGAGCCATTTACATATGCATTTAAATAATAGAAAATGTTTAAAAAGTAATTTCATGAATTATACTACTTCGGCCTTCTGTCTGGCCACGCATATCGTAACATTGTTAATACGACAGAAGATACCACAAGAACAAGCTGATTAGTAGTTCCGAATCTTAAATTTACTTCTAAACGCTATACGGACTTATTACCCTCAAGACAAAAAGCCCCGGTTGTAATCCCCATTATTAAAAGTAATAAACTCCCATCATTGGACAAAATCCTCCGGTCATTTTCCTCCCAGAAAAGAAAAAAAATATCCCACCTTTCTCTGGACAAAATCCCGCGGTCATTTCCTCCAACCTATCCTTGAAAGGAGTAATACAATCCCACATTTTTTAGACAAATACCCCGTTCTCTTTCCCCCTTCATAGAAAAGAGAAAAGAAATCCCCCATTCTCTAAACAAAATCCCCGGGTCATAATCCCTCGTTTTATTGAAATTAAAATCGTCCTAAAAATACAATATCAATCTATATCTATATAAATCAATGTCCAGACTAACTGACAGACTTACTGATAATCAACGCCTAGTCCAAACCGCTTGCCCTAGAAGGCTGAAACTTTGCAGGAGGGTTAATCGTCAGTAGTAGGCTCGTACTTAGAATGATTTTCCACTCAGCCGCCATCGTAAAAAATGGCGCCCAGAAATGTAAAAAATCTTCACTATGCAACCAAGTCGGCGCTTTTCAACCGATTTCACAAATATTTAGTAAAGTGGTTTCCTTTAACCTATAAACGGGCTAAATGGTCTTCTGGGTTCGATTTGTTTCCATATTTTTAAATGTCGGCCAAAAACTTAAAGATTCTTCTTCGCCATATAATGCCCACATGAAAATTAATAAAATAAGTCCCGACGGGCTGACGGGCAACGCCGAGTGCCTTCGCTCCGGGTGTACCTCATATGAGCAGTTCCCTGTAGAGCAGTTCTCGAAATAGCAACCGCGATTCCAGAAAACAGCGGAGTTTTTCAAAACTGCTGTTTTAGAAATATCGGCTGCTGTTTTGGGAAATAGCAGTGTTTGTGTTGAGTTTTGAGCATTTCTTAACAATACAGTTGTATTCGTTGGTTTCAAAAACTACCTTTTTCTGTGATAATTTAATCAGTAATGTGACCTACTAACGGATCGTGTGTACGATTTTTTTAAAAGTACATTTAAATAATGTACTATTCTTCAGGCTGTTATCAGTTTAAATAATTTGGAAAAGGTATATCAAAATTCGAGAAAGATTATTTTATTTCGGAAGTAGATAATTGTAAACAGTAATATTTTGGAAAAGGCATATTATAATTCGAGAGAGGTTATTTTATTTCGGATGAAGATAATTGTAAACAGTAATATTTTGGAAAAGACATATTATAATTCGAGAAAGGTTATTTATTTTGGAAGTAGATAATTGTAAACAGTAATTTTTGGAAAAGGCATATTATTATTTGGGAGGTCAAAGAAGATAAACAACAATATTTTAGAAAAGGAGTAACATTGTTACACCATTTCCAAAATATTATTAACCTAAGTCTAACCAAACGAAACAAAACCTAACCAAACCTAACCTGACCTGACCTAATACTATTTAGTTGAAATAATCAGCTTTAACTTAACCAAATTATTCATATCTGACCTAGTTCTTTATGAGTTCATATAACCCTGCTGGGCCGGCTTACACCATAATAAAAAACTATCGTTTTTCGCAAATCTGTTTTTCCGCTCTTTAAAGAACTGCTGTAACGGTACGCCGCGTTTACGCGGAACAGGACAATTTGGTCTCGCCGATTTGGTCGCGGGACTAATTGGTCTCGGGGCTATTTGGTCTCGGGACTATTTGGTATCGTGATTATTTGGTCCCAGGACGGTTTGGTCTCGTGATTATTTGGCTACCCAATTAGTTGCCTTCTTTTCCAAAGCAATGGTCCCAATAATTCGTTGCCACCTTTTCCAAAATATTCTACAGATACATATCTAGCAGATATGTATTATATTTCTCTCATACAGATTTGGTTTGGGCTGGTTTGCGTACTTGCGGTTTTAGTGACCACTGACGTAATTCAGAAGTGGGTGAAGGGAAATCAAAATTCTGGTATGTTTGTCGCCTCTCAAAAACTCGTTTTATATTTTGGAGCAACTTTAGGAAAAGGTAAAAACCGTATCTGTATGAGTGTGAAAATCCTTACAACCGACAGTATATTAAAATAGGGCGACATTATTCTAATAATTATTAGTGAAAGCGGAATTTTTAAATTAAATATCGAATATTAATGTTTTGACACGGCTTGAGCCATAACGAATTGCTATTTGTTAAATCGCTGCAAATTATAAAAACTATAAAAATGGCTTGAACAACAAGTTGAAATAAACCACGATCGATGTTTTAAAGAAATCAGGAAAAAAAAACTTTTCCACGATTTTTCTTGTATTGTACAGCTTTGATCATGGGAAGTACCGTAGGGTAGAGGACTGAATAAAGGCGAAACAATGAAAACATGGTATAAAGCTTAATACGTTTCTCACAATAGCACCATCTACAACAAAATATTTGGAAATAAAATTCATTATCTTCGAATATTTAAAAAGTTAATTGTTTTGCCATTTTTCTTAGACTTATATTGATTCGCTCTCCATATATGAACTTTTTGTTTTGATTTATTGTTCAAAATTACTTATATTTAAGGTTTTCGAAATTGGAATATTCAATTACTGAAATCGAAATAGGCAAAAAAATCGATGTCACGAATATACGCACAGCCTTACGAGTTCTGCACATGAGAACAAAATATAGTTGCAACATAGTTTTTGTTCATTCAGGGTACAATATAACTTCGTCACCAGCGATTCGCTTTAGCAATGGGTCCTTTCTCTTGATAATGGTTGTTTTCGGCAACTTGTTCAGCGGAGTTTTGAAAGCCAGTTACTCATCAAAAAATAACAGTGCCACCATTATGTGGGAGATTTTTACGTTTTAGTTCGGTTCGCCCTACATAAGTTTATATTTTTTCGTTGGGACTATAAAGAATTGTCGCGAGTTGAAGTTTTCAGGTTTAAGTTTTCCGTTTATATTTTCCGTGTTAAGGAGAGAAAAATCTCGTGCTCTTTCTTACAATTTTATTTTTCAACTGACTTCTTACAATACCTCGTTTTCTTTTCATCCATGTTTAACTAGAATAAACCTTGCTTTTAAGTCGCTGGGTGAATTCCCTCTTTTTGGGAGGTCGGAGAGTTGTTTGGGGTTAAGCCCCATTCTACCACGCCTCTGCCCAGCGACTGTAGTTTTCATTTTTAGTCGGTAATCTCATCTTGGGTGGTTTTCACTAAAATAACTTTCCATCTCTATACATTTTGGTTTTTCACCTACGTCATTGGTATTTTTCTTTTGGAGGATGTAAAGATTTAAACTAAAACGTTTTTGAAGCGCTCTGAAAATGAAAACTGGTAGCATGGGTTTTTACATTTGGTTTTATAGAGAGATAATGAAAATAACTTTTACACTTTTGGGATTTCATATTAAATATTTAACACTCCCCCCAAAAATACAGAAGGGAGTACATGCAGTATTTTTTACAGATCATTATTAATACACTTTGAACAAAATATATATATTTTTTAACAAATTTCACCATACGATTGATCACTAATTTCTAGGGGATACAATAATTGAATGGGCCGGCTTATGATATTTCCGTTAGATATTCTTATTAGACAAGATCGTACCTTCCCGTCTCGACCCTTCTGACTTTCTACCACTACTCCTAATTTCCAATTTTGTCTTTGAATATTGTCCTCATGCACTAAAACTACATCATTGATTTTAAACGGAGTTTCTGTTTTTGCTAAATTGCTATGGTGCGCAGATCGGAGATCCATAAGATACTCCGTTTTCCACCTCTTCCAAACTCGCTCCAAGAGAGCTTGTCTATACTTTAGTCTTTTAGTTAGATCTTGTCTTTTGATGTCATTTGGAGTATTTTGAAATTTTTGATTTGGTAAGCTGGTCAATCGCTTTCGAATTAGGAAGTGACCAGGAGTGAGGGGGACTGGGTTCGCTAGCGTCGTTATATACATAACTTAGTGGTCTGGAGTTCAACATAGCTTCAGTCTCAACTAATATTGTCTCCATTTCGACATGGTTCAAAAGGGCTTTTCCACCTTTATAGATGGGTGAAATCTTAGCATGTTTCCATTGTGATGGAAACCGGCCTGTGGAGAGAGCAACGTTGAAAATCTTTGCTACCGTCTTAGAGATTATAGCAGCTTAGCTTTTAAGAATACTTGGGGCGAGACCATCTATCCCAGTAGCCATTTTTGTGTTTAGGTTTTTCAGAAGTTTAAAAACCATGTCCTCTGTCACATAAGGGAAATCCTCTAGGGTTAAAGAATTGTTGACTGTTTGTAAATTTCTCGAATGATCATTTGTCATAACGGTATGTTTGGCGTTCCCTTTATTTATTAGTAGGTCATCCGCCATTTGGACATAATAGGCATTTAGTATATTTGTTATTTCTTTTGGATCATTATATATTTGATCTTTATATTCGAGTTTTGTTATTTGATTTTTAGACTTGGACTTGAGGTAGGGCTTTAGAGTTTTCCACATGGCGGTTGTATTTCTCTCATTTTTAATGTTATTTTTAAAGTAATTCGTTTTACTAGCCAGAATTAATCTATTTACAAGATTCCTCTGCTTTCTGTATAGCGTAGTTATTATTTCCTTTTGTTTGGATGTCCTGATTTTGGTTTTGTATTTATCTCTAATATGCATTTGTTGTTTAATGTATGGGGTGAGCCAGGGGGCTGATCTAATGGGAAAAAATCTTTTCCTTAAAGGAGCATAGATATCCAATGTGTCAGTTAAAATGTTTTGGAAGACTGTTACGCCGATTTCTGCGTCGGTGATATCATTTCAATTTCATTAAGGTTATTTTGGAGGTTCCTTACAAAAGAACTTATATCCATTGACTTATATTGTCTTGTGTAGGCTAGATGTTTTTGAATTTTTAAATGTTTATTCTTTCTTAAGACCCAAATAAGGTCGTGGTCTGAGACGCCGCAGGACTTTATTTGGACATCTACGATTTTGTGGGGGTGGTTAGTGTAGATATGATCTATTAGAGTTTGTGACACCATTGTAGTTCTTGTTGGTTTCCCTACCATCTGTTTAAATTCATATAAAGCCGAAGTTAGGTATTTGGTCTTAGCAGCGAGTGGTTTTGAAAGTAAATCGCTGTTTGTGTCTCCTAGGATTATTATTTCCGTGTTTTTCCCGTTTCTAGAAAGGTTATTGATACTCTCTTTTAGTTCCTTTATAGCATTTTCATAGCTAGGTTGGGTCGGTGGTATATATATGAAACTGACATAGAACTTGCTGGAATTTTGATACGATATTTCTATCCATATTGATTCAGTGATGGTGAGGGTGTTGTATCAAAATGTATATTATATAAAAAAGACTTGGTTTGCCCAAGACTTAAAAACAAAACGATAAGAGTTTTTCCAGTTGTCTGAAGCGCGGATATTTTGTTCTATTGAATTTTAAAGACAATCCGTATTTTACTACTCTTCAGAATTTAATTCAATCACCTGATTTTACTGCTAATGGATTAGTTTCCTATATATTAGTTGAAATAAAAAATTACTTATCTCAGATTTTTCAAGAACAATTCCATTTTTCTGAAACATTTTATCATGAAATTTTTTCTTTTCAATGGAGAACGTACTTTAATTTTCAAATAATACTCTCATTAATAATGTATTATATGCGGTCTTTTCGAATACAAAAGGGGGTTGTTATCACCTTTCTTATATTTGATAAAGGGGTTCGTTTCTTCTTTAAGCACAGTCACAATTATTGAACTGTGTATATCAGAACTTGTAGGGAAGATTTTAGAAGTGTTGATTGAGTTGTTATTTAGTTGACAACATTATGAAAACTTGATGTGTTTAAAACCTTTCGAAAGGAAAATTCTCGGAAATTATAAGAGAAAGAGTCAGTTTGATTAAATTTACACGATATCACTCAAATAATAAATGCTTGATATAATGTTTCAGGAAAATGGAATTGTTGTTGAAAAATCTGAGATAAGTAATTTTTTATTTCAACTAATATATAGGAAACTAATCCATTAGCAGTAAAATCAGGTGATTGAATTAAATTCTGAAGAGTAGTAAAATACGGATTGTCTTTAAAATTCAATAGAACAAAATATCCGCGCTTCAGACAACTGGAAAAACTCTTATCGTTTTGTTTTTAAGTCTTGGGCAAACCAAGTCTTTTTTATATAATATCTGTTCCTTCAGCCTTAATTTGTATTAATCTATTATAAAATAATAATATGCTTGTCAAAAGTCATTAATTCAATGTTCCAGTAAGTTGTTCGTGAGCGTATTGGCTCACTCCAAGTGCCTCTCATTATTTTATGGGAAGGTTAAATTTTAAATCATTTGGCAGGGGAGTGGTAAATTAATTCACAATTGGTAGGCGGGTGGTAAATTAATTCACAATTGGTAGGCGGGTGGTAAATTAATTCACCATAGATAGGCGGGTGGTAACTTATTTCATATAAAAAGGCGGTTGGTAACTCAATTAAGTTTAGTTGACCTTTTTGTATAGATTTAAAAAAAGTTTGATCTAAACCACGCGCACATTTCATTGAAAGTTTGTTATTTAAGAATTTTTCCTTATATATATATTAGATTCTTCATTAAAAATAGACAACGAGCTTTCCAAGACTCGAACATGCAATGTTTTGCCTCGAATGCAAACGCGTTATCCATTACGCCACAAGCCCGTACTTCGTAACAAAAAAGCTATCCAAACATTGTATTTATAGGATTATTTCATTTATGTTGAATAAAAGAACTGTAAAAATAAACACCGAGATCTCCAGGACTCGAACCTGCAATCTTCTGCTCCGTAGGCAGACGCGTTATCCTATGCGCCACAAACACGATGGAGGCTAAACAAAATGCTATGCAAACAGTGTAATATATATAACGGTTTTACCATGATTTATGAATTAATTAAAATAAAATACTTAGACTTAATTGTTCTTAATCAAACTTTAGAAGTTCAACATTCAATAGTTGCTTGATAATTCAAAAGTTTTCAGAACCTTAACTTCGCAGTAGTTTCTGAGTTATTCGATGGAGTGGACCACCAAAAATCCCATGCTTTTTCTATGGGACGCTAAGCCTAAAATCTGTGAATTATTTCTTTAACATTACGGGAGGGTGTGGGTTCTTATCTAGAAGGGCCTACCGGCCCTCTAGAATTGACGAGGTTAATAGGTAGGTTGGATTTATGATATATAGCTACTCCTCCTCCAAGATTCTTCTCCCTGTCTTGTCTTATGAAGGTATATCCTTCTATGTTACAAATAATGTCTGGGATAGTTGCGTTCAACCATGTCTCTGTGATGCCTAAGATATCGATGTTGTAAAGTGTTAATAGGTATTCTATTTCTAATATTTTATACTTCAAGCTTCTTATATTTACGTGGGCAATTTTTAGTCCCGACTTATTTTTAGGGTTTATGAAGTTTTGTAGATTGTTTCTCATCGGCAGGGGATTTGGCTTCAGCGCTGTTGAAGTTGTAAAGGTGTAAGAATCATTTGTATAGCAATTTTCACAAGCTCTGGGTCAGACTTCAGTAACATCTAGATCCTGGCTGGGGTGATTCGCTTCTCTTAGTGCCGGTGATGTTAAGGTTAAGCCCTTTGCTTGAGAGCCATGTATTTATTTGCAAAGTAATTCTTAATCGTTGCTTCTTTGAAAACACTTTTTCAGATTTGGAGCGGGTTGCTTTGCGTCAAGGGAGTCTTAACGATGGTTGACATCATTCACAAGCGAGTCAAGGGAATTCCAGGATCAATGATGTCCTTCGCTGCTCAGAAACTCTTTCTTTATTTCGGAGCCATTTTGGGAAAAGGTAGAGTCTCCAGAGTCGGGCTTTTCAAATTTTGGAAATTAAGGGGCAGTTAGTTACAATATTTTAAAGCGTGCACCCTGATTCATATGCCAAGCAGAGCCGCGGTGGTCTAGTGTGACGTCACACAAGCGAATTGTTGGAGAGAGAAAAAATTCCAAAGGGAGCGTGAGCCCCCCCCCCTCCTTGCCTGTCTCGCTCCGTAGCACGAGTAAACACAAAACACGAAAGATGCCGAATAAATCTATTAATTGTACACGCCATCTATGATGGACGCGCAAAGTTAAAAATACATCCAATGAAAAGAAAAGAAAAAAATAACCCTTTCTATCCATTTTCCGTAAATTTGTGGATAAACGATTATTTATAAACGAAGTTGAGGATATAATACGATTTAACAAGCAAGTTCTGAGGATAATAGCGTTGACAACATGGAGAGATAACGCCGAGTTCCAAAAAAAGCGCCATTATACTTTAAAGCCACTATTAAACGCGGAATAGCTAAGGTAGTGAAATACAATTTTTTCGAACTTCCTTGAACTATGAATGCGGTATTGAATTTGCGAACACGTTTGCTTCGATTTGCAAACTGCGAACGCGTTACCCTTTGGATGTAACAATGCACACAGACACACCCACACGTCCAGTACAGTGAAGTAAATGAACAGTGCCTTCAACCACTCAGTCTTTTTCTATTGGTTTGTGTCGGTGCAGGCTTCGATATTCCTTCGTCACTGGCGATTCGCTTCACCGTTGGAGTTTACCTCTTGATAGTAGTGGTCATCGACAATTTGTTCAACGGAGTCTTGAAAGCCAATTTCTCGTCTCAGAAGATAGAGAACATTAACGGAATTCCGGATTTGTTGAGAGTACCCGACGTCAACGTTTCAATTTCTGACTTAATAGAAGACAGAGTTAAACAATCGGTGGAGATTTTTAAATACTTTAATCTCATTTCCAAAGTCCATGAATAAAATTTCAATCCTAACAGACTGACGATGACATGAAAACTCTCTGGCATCAGCGAGAAAAACGCTTTAAAGTGGGAGACTTACAGTCAGGAAAGGACATATGGTTTGGAGATATACTTTATTTACAGTTGGTCTTGTTAGTGACTTGGATGAGCGAAATCTGAAACTACCGCGTCTTCATCTTGGTTCGGCCAAGTACTTCGAACAACCGCTAGTGATCCCAGTTAACAATGGAACAATGAATCCGAAAGCTCTGAAGATCATCAACCAAAGGTTCGTTAACTTTCTTAATGCAAGAACAGTCTAGGTTTAGGTCTTTCTCCTTCGCACATTAACGATGATCTTTAATATAAAACGTAGCTAGTAGAGTCTTCTTCCATAATTCTATACCTCAACTGGCGTTCACGTGCATTGACTAATAACGCTGAAAAAATGCTAATTATTGTACAACTACTCTCGAGCGCGTAATGGCGAGTTCAAGAGCTCCGTATTGCGTTACGTTATTGCTCGTGGAACCGATGCGTAGTAAAATGGCAATTTTTTGCAGTTCCACTTCCAACTGCCCATTGATCCCATAGACCATTTTCATAGCACCGCTTAGTTTTGACACCGCTAAACCAATCAATTGCTCATTTGGTAATCCGCTGTCAACAAAGTCCAAGTGAGAAGCGTGCAAATCAAGAAACACGCTTAAAATGAGGGCTTTTGCTAAATGTTCATATCGCTACGTGCCCGTGAAATCCACCCGAATTCTTTTAATAACTCGCGTATTTTATTCGAAATCGGTATAATTATCGTCAACTCTTCATACTTTCACTTGAAATCTTTGGGGAATATCATTATTCAAGTCCCGGCCAAAAGTGTCTTGTGTACCTTGAAACTATCAAATAAAGTCAGCGTTAATCACGCGGACATATTTTGCAACCTGATTTAAGTTACGGAAATGAAAAATTAAAGCATCTCACCCATTCACGATTGCAGATTGCGGTCTTTCGTGGAAACCGGCCAAATCACAGCATTTCACCGCGTGTTCGAGAGTGACTTTCACATCGAATTGGAACCACAACATTCGACGGCTGAGAATGAAGTACACGTACTCGGGTTCAAGGAAATTGAAGCGAAGTTCCGATTGTGGGCGGCAATGCTTGGAGTCGCTTCTTTCGTCTTCACCGTCGAGCTACTGACAAGATTCCAGTTTCGAGAACCACTGCACATCATTAAGCTTAAACGAAGATTGTAGAAATGAAAACCCTCTTAACGGAACTTTAAACCGGAAACTGATTTAAAACGATTCCGTTCCGAACAAAGACATGGATAAGAGGTGGCTCAGACTAGTATTTATTTGCACAAAGCATAGGTATCTTCATGGTTAAATCACACATCAAAATTGTGCACCACCCGTGAGCAAAGATTACAAATTTTCAGACATGGAGCGAGGCCGCATTCGACCGAATTCAATTTAGCATACACAATAGCGGACGACGGTAACCGCGAAATAGCACAAAGCCTACTTTTAGGGAGTGAATAAGCCTAATAGAGCTAAGCCAATTCAACGGCCAATCATGGCGAACCTCTGATGCCTCGCGACTTTTGGCCACTTTCAAACTTTTTCCTCTTCTACTTTTGGTGATACTAAGCTAGGGCTTATTTCATTTATTGTCGTTCGCGGATGAAAGCAACTTTATTTAAATAAGTGACACTTAGAAATGACCATAAGCTAAAGTTACTATACTATCGTGTAAATAGCTAACGCGATGTTAGACAAATACTCAACTGACCAAAGTTCTAAGTGAAACCAAAAATGGATTTATGGGATAAGAACGTCGGATCATAGCTTTAGCCTCTAGTACCATCCTCGCATACTTTATTGAGAAACTTCGTCTGCTTATATTTTGACTCCACCCACAAATTCGATCTCTATAAGTAGCTATATACAGAATTTGTGGGTGGAGTCAAAATATAAGCAGACGAAGTTTCTCAATAAAGTATGCGAGGATGGGGAGTGAATTCACTAACTCCGACGTTCTTTTCCCATAAATCCGTTTTTGGTGAAACAAGATAGAAGTTCTTACAATAATTGTAACCGTAAACAAATTCTTCTGTCGGCGAATGAAAGCAGTCTTTTTCAAAAATTAGCATGACCTAGTGATAGTGCGTTCCATTTAGGGAATCCAAAGTAGTATATACTACTAAAATTACTTAAAATATGGGAATTACTAATATTTTAGTAAAACCGCGATGACTCTTAAATTGAATATACGCGTATGAATTTGTTAACGAGATATATTAATTATTACATATTAATTGATGTAATCTAAGAAATAAATGGAAAATAAATAATTACTAAATGTATTTGTGGGAAAATAAATAATTACTAAATGCATTTGTGGGAAAATAAATAATTACTAAATTTATTTGTGGGAAAATAAATAATTACTAAATTTAGTTGTGGGAAAATAAATAATTACTAAATGTATATGTGGGAAAATGAATAATTACTAGATGAATTTAGGGGAAAATAAATAATTACTAAATGTATTTGTGGGAAAATAAATAATTACTAAATGTACTTGTGGGAAAAGAAATAACTACTTTAATGTATTTGTGGGAAAATAAATAATAACTAAATGTATTTGTGGGAATATAAATAGTTACTGAATGTATTTGTGGGAAAATAAATAATTACTAAATGTATTTGTGGGAAAATAAATAATAACTAAATGTATTTGTGGGAAAATAAATAATTACTAAATGTATTTGTGGGAAAATAAATAATTACTAAATGTATTTGTGGGAAAATATATAATTGCTAAATTTATTTGTGGGAAAATAAATAATTACTAAATTTATTTGTCGGAAAATAAATAATTACTAAATGTATTTGTGGAAAAATAAATAATTACTAAATGTATTTGTGGGACAATAAATAATTACTAAATTTATTTGTGGGAAAATAAATAATTACTAAATTTATTTGTGGGAAAATAAATAATTACTAAATGTACTTGTGGGAAAAGAAATAAATAATTACTAAATGTACTTGTGGGAAAAGAAATAACTACTTTAATGTATTTGTGGGAAAATAAATAATAACTAAATGTATTTGTGGGAAAAGAAATAACTACTTTAATGTATTTGTGGGAAAATAAATAATAACTAAATGTATTTGTGGGAAAATAAATAGTTACTGAATGTATTTGTGGGAAAATAAATAATTACTAAATGTATTTGTGGGAAAATAAATAACTAAATGTATTTGTGGGAAAATAAATAATTACTAAATGTATTTGTGGGAAAATTAATAATTACTAAATGTATTTGTGGAAAAATATATAATTACTAAATTTATTTGTGGGAAAATAAATAATTACTAAATTTATTTGTGGGAAAATAAATAATTACTAAATTTATTTGTGGGAAATTAAATACTAAATGTATTTGTGGGAAAATAAATATTTACTAAATGTATTGGTTGGAAAATAAATACTAAATGTATTTGTGGGAAAATAAATAATTACTAAATGTATTTGTGGGAAAATAAATATTTACTAAATGTATTGGTTGGAAAATAAATACTAAATGTATTTGTTGGAAAATAAATAATTACTAAATGTATTTGTGGGAAAATAAATAATTACTAAATGTATTTGTGGGAAAATAAATAATTACTAAATGCATTTGTGGGAAAATAAATAATTACTAAATGCATTTGTGGGGAAATAAGTAATTATATTTACCTATATTATTTTATTTGATTGTTAATGTTTCATATTACTCGTTCATTAGGATTTTAGACTAGATTGCCACTCGCTTTATTCTTTTGTTTTAAGAAAAACTGAAGTCTTTTTTTATCGACAAATAAGATTGTCGTTATAAAAGTGTGAAATTAAATGTGTAATCGTGTTAGCCCGGGGTTTAACATGATAGATTAACCGCGTTTCTGTTAGCAATCACGAAATTCGATATAGCTAATGAACATTTTACATCTTTTGTCGGCCTCATGGCTTTGTCTAGGTATTTCCCTCTAGTGTTTGTTTTGAAATTTCTTCACACCAGCTTTGACAGCTCGATCATTTCACGCAGATAGGATATCCGCAAAGTTAATCACGCGGTTACCGCACCTTTTAATCTAATTTAGTATTTGACAATGTTTTTAACCATATTATATGGATAAAAGCCTTACACGTTTAGACAATCGATGTCAGACATAGTTGAAGGAAGTTCGCGAAATAGTTGTAGGCCTTATTGGATATCTTGTGGTGATGGACTCCGTAAAAAAGTAAGAATAACCTTAAACGATTTTCGCTTCCTCTCGAGGCTTGGGAGAAAATGAAACTTACGTCCTAACCTTGCCGAGCAAGAGAGCCGATTCAGAGAAATTGACACGAAATTATACTCCCAATCTAGCTAACTCTGGCTTTGTTCTGTCTGGAGATCGAGGAAATTGAAGCCTTGTCTTTCACGTGACCAAAAAAGTTTAAACCCAGAATTTCTCCCGTACTTCTTTAACGACAAATTCGTTCTTGGCTCTCATAAAGTTCACTTCAACTATGCAGGAGATTCCTTCCAAACTTCATTTTATAGGGCCCATTGGCAACGAATACCACAGAAAAATTTAATACGGTAATCGCGTACATTTTTTGTCGCTTTCCAGAATGTGTACAAAACCAGATACAAGTTCAGAATGAAATTAAAAGGGTAGTAACCCTCATTATTATTTTTTCGTTATTAAAAACATAAAACTTGTAGATATACTGCATATTTTCCTTGAAAATTATAAATTAATATATCCATTCAGGTTATATTCTAAAGGGTGTATGCACCCCTCGATATAATACATAGGGCATATCCCTCATCCACGAACTATGTTACGTATACAAACTTTGCTGATCTCTTATACCCCACCGTACGCGATTTGTTTAAAGACGGTCATACTGTAACTTGATTTTACATCACGCCGAAAAATTTCTTCTCTCCAATTAGCCGATTTACCTCTCTTAATTACAAAAACACTTCACCGCAGACAACTGTCACGTATAGGTGTAACGCACGCATTAACAATTTATGAAATTCCAAACCTTGTGTTCTCTCATCGTAACGAAACTAGAGCTCTCTTTTTTATAGCCTTGAAACTTACGTCTTCTCATGCCGATCAAGAGAGACGATTCAGAGAAATAGAGTCGAAATTATATCTATTTTATAGGGGCATACCTATCTTTGTATTCCATAGGGTATATCCCTCATGCATGTCTCATGTTTCTTCGATCACAATATACGAATATCCAACTTTCCCAAAATCTTATACCCCACCGTACGCGTTTTGTACGAAGACCGTCAAAACTTTGCATCACGCCAAAAACATTTCTTTTTCTTCTCTCCCATACTACAATTTTTATTTCTTAATTTAAAAACACGCCGCGGCAGATAACTGTCTCGTATGGATGAAAGGCACGCATAAACAATTTATGAAATTCCAAACCTCGAGCTTCTCTCATAGTAACGAAACTAGAACTCTCCCTCTTTCTCTCTTTTTTTAACCGTGAAACTTTGTCCTCTCCTTGCCGTCCAAGAGAGCCGATTCAGAGAAATCGAGACGAAATTATACACCCAATGTTATTTCTATGGTCCTAACCCGTCCCGCTCTGTTCTCATTTTACCGTGAAACTTACGTACTCTCCATGCCGTCCAAGGTGCACAAAAGAGCCGCTTCGAAAAATTTGGAGACCGTCGAATTTTCATACCCAATGTTAATTTTCCCATAGGGTATCATACCCCATGTTATCTCTATGGGAAATTCATACCCATCCCGTTCTCTCATTTATATAATAATGAGGATCACAAACGGTTATGAAACACTGTAGTGCTAAACCGCTGGTTGGGAAAATAGCGCTATATTGAGAAACGCGGAAACAGCAACCGCTGTTTTGGGAAATAGCGCTGTATTGAGAAACGCGGAAACAGCATCCGCGGTTTTGCTTCCACGCGGTTTTGCAAACCGCTGTTTTGGGCACCGCTTTATTCCAAAACGCTCTTTTGAAAACCGCTCAACTACCCGTGACCCGGTGAAAAGTGTTTCTTTTATCATTTTTTTCTACTAATTGTAGGACCTTTTTGCATAATGAAACATTCAGGAAATCCTTCCAAATGATTTTAAATTTCAAATTAATTGCAGATTTCTTGGATTATTGTTTGAAATTAGCAAATTCGAGCAACTGCGTAACGTCCCCAGACTCCGAATGATTTTAAAATTCAAATCACTTTGACTATTATTTGGAAATCTGTCCAATCGCGTAACGCCCTGCCTTCTTGTTAAGATTACAATTAAATAAATTCTTCCCTTCTTTTCGTCTGAAATCGCTTCTAAATTGACGCGTTTTAAAAATAATTTATAAATAAAATTTCTGATTTGAAAATGGAAATTTCATACCTGTATTTCAACTATCGGTCATTTCCAAGAAATTCCATTTTTATTCAGAGGCGTTTTGGGGTCCACGTAAATCTATGTTGTTAAGTAAGACAAAAATTACAACAATCTTTAAAAACGTCAAATCTTTCAAATTTTTAAGCGATTTTAATTTAATATAATTTTGAAACAATTCGAGTACCGTTTTAGCATAAGATATGTCAAGTCTCGTAAAGGACAGAGTTAGCGTAATAAAACTGAAATATTATTGTAACTGCAATATTTGTTTGCTAATGTTTCAGTTGCAAGGGTAACTGAAATGGAAATGTAGAATAATTAATTTATATAAACAGTATAATTTTATATATAAAGACCCAAATAGAATAGTTGAGTATGGAAATATTTAGTAAGGAAGAGAACACATTTTAATCTTTAAAATTGAGCCTTTCTAAGGCTGAATTCTGCTATAAACAGGCTCGCGTTACATATCATTTAAAGACCATTACGTTTCCTAACAACGTTATTTAAACATGAGGCAATTGTTCTCAAAATACGGTTTGTGGAAAAATAATAAGTTTTGGGTTTAATTAAATGCTGTTTTAAAGGGAGGGTGAAAATGAAAATCAAGTGATTTTTAAATCGATTCTTCTTCTAATTATAAGACCTATCTTCATATATTAAAACATCCATGAAATAATATCTCGGAATGAATTTAAAATTCAAATTAGTTAAAGATTTCTTGGATAATTTGAAATTTGCACCTCCGACCAATGGCGTAACACCCTGCGTTACGTGATTGGTCGGAGGTGTAAATGATAATCCTGAATGTTACTCTATGCAGATTGGTCTTATTATTAGTAGACGAATCGATATAAAAATACTTGATTTTCCTTAGGTTAAGTTATATAACTCAGGAATATTGACAAAATTCCCATGAATTTAACGATTAGTAGTTTTAAGTATGATTAGAACTGTGGTTTGAATAAATGTATTTGATTAAAATTAATTGAAGTTAAGTTTTATAAATTGCTTTGGTAATATTTTATGTTTCGAAGAAAATTAAATGTCTGAAGTATACTGCACTCGTGTGAATTCATATTTTTTTTAACGATCTTCGTTTTTCGAAAGGAAGTTATCGTTTGTAATTTAACACGACTCTTTGATGACAGCGTTCGACCTGAAGAGCGAAACTTTAATTAATGCGAGATAATTAAATCTCGATTAAAAAGCTACTTGCGTTCACACTGCAATGAGAAACTTATTCAAATCAGAAGTGCTTAGTTACTACTACAAGTTAAAAGAGAAGAATTGAAGTGACGTAACGTGCAGCCATTTTGATAACAGAAAAAGTTTGTGTATCTTCGAGAAATTGTTTCGTTTCGTGACGTATTTAATTTGCATCTTTCAAGTTAATTAGCAGAATATTTTTTATGTTGTGACGACATCATGAGGAGAAAGTAGAAAGGAACGCAGACGCTTCTCAAGTCCAAATCAGCCACGCTTTTCAACGGTTTCTTCCACTTGCTAAATTCAATGGAGTAATCGAGCTCAAAATCCCGATATTTGGAAACTTTCGTTTCAAAAAAGATCGCCATGCTGCGATAGAACATTCGTCAAAACCCCTTCATAATTTAACGGTTAAACTCATTACCGACCTCGGTTGGAGGGACTCGTGCAGTTGGGGACCGGAACGGGATAATTGGGCGCCGACATTTAGGCGCAGGTCATTTAGGCACCGCCACTTAGGCGCCGGGACAGTTAGGCGCCGCGACATTTAGGCTCCGCGACAATTTGGCGCCGCGACATTTAGGCTCCGCGACAATTTGGCACCGAAACATTTAGGCGCCGCGACATTGCCGTAAAATTTTCGTGAAAGATTTGAGATATATAATAAAGGAACATGACAAATACTTTTAGGCTTACATTCTTTTTATTCAACTGACATCAGAGTTCAACCATGTTGTTGTTTATCTTCATTGACTTACCAAAATAATATGCCTTTTCCAAGATATTGTTGTTTATCATCATTGACTTCCCAGAATAATATGTCTTTTTCAAAATATTGTTGTTGATCTTCATTGATTTCCCAAAATAAAATGCCTTTTCCAAAATATTGTTGTTTATCTTCTTTAACTACCCAAAATAAAATGCCTTTTCCAAAATATTGTTGTTTATCTTCATTGGCTACCCAAAATAATATGCCTTTTCCAAAATATTGTTGTTTATCTTCATTGACTTCCCAAAATAATATGCCTTTTCCAAATTATTGTTTATCTTCTTTGACTTCCCAAAATAATATGCCTTTTCCAAAATATTGATGTTTATCTTCATTGACTTCGCAAAAAGTATGCCTTTTCCAAATTATTGTTTATCTTCTTTGACATCCGAAAATAATATGCCTTTTCCAAAATATTGTTGTTTATCTTCATTGATTTCCCAAAATAATATGCCTTTTCCAAATTATTGATTATCTTCTTTGACTTCCCAAAATAATATGCTTTTTCCAAAATATTGTTGTTTATCTTCATTGACTTCCCAAAATAATATGCCTTTTCCAAATTATTGATTATCTTCTTTATCTTCCCAAAATAATATGCCTTTTCCAAGATATTGTTGTTTATTCTCATTGACTTCCCAACTTAGGTTAGGTTAGGTTATGTTTTTTTTTATTATTTTAGGATCGTTTTGTAAAAACAAGTAAGGTTTCGTGTCCTTTAATGGGGATTGCGAACATAGTCATGCAGTGACGCACAGGGACAATACACGGGTTGCCAAATTGAGAGGTCATTACGGATTTTAAGAAGAAATAATGGAAAAATTATTGGCACGTAAATGTCTCGACGCCTAAATGTCGCGGAGCCTAAATGTCACGCTGCCTAAATGTCGCGGCGCCTAAATGTCACGGCGCCTAATTGTCTCGGTACCTAATTGTCACGGCGCCTAATTGTCTCGGTACCTAATTGTCACGGCGCCTAATTGTCTCGGTACCTAATTGTCACGGCGCCTAATTGTCTTGGCGGCGCCCAAATAACCAGCGCCTAAGTGGCGGCGCCTAAATGTCACGGACCGTTGGGGACTGCTTTCACCCAAAAGGTGTTGAACATGGTGTGAAAGCAATCGAAGGCAACTTCTTTTTGCGAAAAATAAAATCTTCCTTTGTTCGCGTGTAGCTTTTTCACACCGATGTTGAAAGAATTTAAGCAGAAATTCATAAATTCGACAGTTGTGATCGCGGCTTTGTTACCGAAGATAATGGGATGGAAATTATCCCTAAAACTCTTATATATATTGCCCTCAACTTTCTTTATATTGAGTGTGCCTAGCCATTTCTTAACAACAGGGTCCTGGGTTGCCTGTAGATACGCACCAATGACGGTCAGAAGTCTAGAGGAACTTAACATACAACCACGACGAAGCGAGCAGACAAGTAATGTGGGGCAAAACGGAGGGAATCGCTGTAGGGAACAAAATTATCTAGTTCGATTTACCAAGTGTGGTTTAAGCGCCACCCATCTTTGGTTATTGAAGACCTCATACGAATGTTCCGAGGTTGAATTGTTATTAATGTTAGCGATCGCTTACGTTCGGCGTAGAAGAGCGACGCGTTCTCCCAAACATTTTCCACGGTTTCTCGGGCGTTTTTCTTGACAACTTTCTTGATGTGCAACGATTTGTATTTATTGGTTACGATGGAGTGAAGGACGAGAAAAGTGACAGAATGACCAAAGTGAACACAATAAAAATCACCACCTAATTGAACTGAGAATGGAAAATAATGAATTGGAAGTGAGTTGAATGTATGTGAGCGAAATTTACTGGAGTGTCCATATTTAAGAAGGACAAGGAAGTGGACGTGACTGGTGGTAAAATTACTTCCTTGAGTTTTGTATCTGGACTTAATGCTACGCTAACACGACGCAATGTGCATGGAAACCACCGTGGGAATAAAGATTACCGAGATCAAATGCTCTGTGTAAGAGATTATGAGTTTTAGAAAGTCAAGCGCAGGTGATGCCACTAACCCGACTTGTTTGTTAACATAACAGCACCAAATTGCCGAACAAATTTCAAACATGCTCTGAAAAATTATCATTCAACTACTAAATAAGGTTTCTATACTACTTTTAATCAAATGCCTTGACTAAATTAGAATATTCTTTTGTTTTTGGGAAACAGTATTACCATTTTACCTACTCAAGTAACGTTTTCAACATAAAAAAAGATAACATAAATCATTTTCAAAAATTCAGAGTTTGTAACCAATTATGTCAGAAAAAATACAAATAACAAATGAATAGATTCGCTACATTTTTAATTTTGCTTTAACATACTTAAGATTGTAAATTTATTAGAAACCTTTTTATGACTAACATTTAAAAAAATCTTTAAATAGGGTGTTAATATACAAAATCGGGGAATACTTTGGCTATCCTTTTCCGATGATTTCTCTTGACCTGATTGCATATGTTATCATGAGAAACACCAGATTTTATACTTTTGACATTCAATGAGTAATCACATTTACTAACGCCTGAGAAGGAGCCACTAGGGCAATTATCACATTTAGATACGGAGAAGAAGGATCCACTTGGGCCATTATTACATTTAGAGATGGCTGTGGTGGAGCCACTAGGATCATTATCACATTTAGAGATGGCTGTGGTGGAGCCACTAGGATTATTATCACATTTCGAGATGGCTATGGTGGAGCCACTAGGATCATTATAACATTTCGAGATGGCTGTGGTGGAGCCACTAGGATCATTATCACATTTGGAGATGACTGTGGAGGACCCATTAGGATCATTATCAAATTTCGAGATGGCTGTGGTGGGGCCACTAGGATCATTATCACATTTAGAAATGACTGTGGAGGACCCATTAGGATCATTATCATATTTAGAGACGGCTGTGGTGGACCCATTAGGATCATTATCACATTTAGAAACGGCTGTGGTGGACCCACTAGGGCCATTATCACATTCAGAGACGAATGTGGAGGACTCATTGCAAATAATTGGAGAATACGATCCACGTTGACTTTGGTTGTCAGCGATGTTATCATGAGTGAATAATATGTTAGCTCCCTATAAGTTACTCAGGCTCCATAGGCGTAATGTATCCAGCGATTTCTTCTCATTTCGCCCGCGCGGGAAAAAAATCCGAATGTTGCGCTCTCTCTTGTCGAAAAAAAATCCCGCTCGTACGGCTCCTCGACCTGGAGTCGTCGGCTGCTTTTTCACCAAGGGAGTGTTTTAGTCGTGAATGTTTATATTTTAACAATTTACCATTAAATCATGGAGTTTGTGTCAGTACCGAGACAAAAAAATGCAGGAACTCAATGAAATTTGCCGATATTGATAAAGAATTCTAAAGATAATAGTTGTTATTGTGACTTGAAAACAGAAAATTATACAACTGAGCTAAATCCAATCCACTGATCTCTTAACTGTTTTCTTAACCGAGGCTACTGAGCGAAATATTCGGCTGCTTAAATAGCTTCCACTACACGCGCTTCCGGGGAAAAACCGAAAAGAAGAGTTTATAAGATTGTCGTTCACGTGGCGGTCGCAGAGCGTCGCATATAATTGGGAAGCCGGCGGTGCGGGAGAAAACGCTGGAGTATAAAAATGTATTGCCTGAGTAACTTATAGGGAGCTGACATATTATTAACTCATGATGTTATTAATATTGTAGAGAATACTTGACTTTTTCATGCTAGAAGACTTGGTTTCAGGATTCGCAAAGAGCTCTGCAGAAACTGATGTGGAAGGATAAATTCGTCTTCTTTTTGGAGGTCGTTTGATTGAAATGGGGGACGTCAGTACGGCGCAGCTTTCTGTAGTTTGGTTAATTTTGCATTTTTTTGCTATTTTTCCTTTAAAACTGGAAGTTTCGGAAGACTGATAGCCTTGGAATACTTTTGTTGCTTTAGGTTCTATCCGTGTAATAGTTTTCATTTTCCCTTTTTCAGTAATATTCTCTTCTTTAGACAACATTTCACTTTTTTTTCGCCGTAACATTTTTAGGCTCCTTCTTTCTTTTGGATTGTTTGTTCTAAGTCAAAATTATCTATAGGGTTAGTCCCCCTATTATCGGACGCTCCTATTATCGGACACATTTTTAAAAAGTTGTTTATAAAGCTGCCGTGGAAAAAAGGAACACTGTAAGTTACCTAGTTTTAAAGAGGGTGTCGAAATCTGTATGTTGCATGTGAAAACAGAGAAGGGGCGCGATGTCAGAGGAGGAAAGCGCGAACGAACCAGATATCCAATTTCTTGATTAATTAAAACTAATTGAGGGGCCGGAAAAATTCTTCCCCCCATTTTTAAATCGTGTTTTGAGGTATATAAATAGAAGCCAATTATAAGTTATGTGTATGGCTGTAAAGCCCGAATCTTTTTCTATAAATTGCTACTTTAACAGTTAGTTCTAGGTTTCTTTACATGAAAATAAAACGCGAATCGTATCTAATGGAGAAAACCTATTATCGGACAGCTTTCAAACACGTTTTAAAGACAAATATTTAACGTAGGCTTACAATAAGAGAGGGATTGTAAATATTTAATGCTTAAAGCGGTTAGTGATGTTCAGAATGGGTCCAGAAGTGTCAGAGAAGTAACAATTTTCACGGGTCTTTTATTGTTAAAAAAATTGGTGTCCCAATTGAGGAACCATTGTCCGATACAGAGATCCCAATGTCCGATAACGAAGACCCACTGTCCGATTCTGAAATCCCAGTGTCCGATAGCGAAGACCCACTGTCCAACTCTGAGATCCCAGTGTCCGATAACGAAGACCCACTGTCCGATTCTGAGATTCCAGTGTCCGGACTACAAAGACCCACTGTCCGATTCTGAGATCCCAGTGTCCGAGTTGGATGTATAGGCGTCCGATAAATGGAATATGGGTGTCCGAATCAACATCCAAATAGCCGATAATAGGGTACGATACTTGCCGAATAAAATCCATGATTGGGACAATATTAGATCGTTCTTTTGGAATTATTTCTATACCATTAGGTGCAGAAACGTTCAAAATATATATTTCATAAACTTTTCAAAGGTTTTCTGTGATTTCCTTACATTTAACCATAATTTTTTAAAATGTGTCCGATAATAGGGGGACTAACCCTATGTGTAGTTTGTAGAATCACATCGTAAAATAATTTCTTTTGGTCTTCCGTTTGGAGAAATTTGAAAGCTTCATCTGCACATTTCTATTAAATAACATAGGCAGTTTTTAAAATTAATGTTTGAGTTAAAGTTTTTACTCTTCTTACCTTGATCATTTTGGTCCCATATTTTGATAAGTCATTTTGGTTAGCAAATTTGCAGATTATCTTTATTAGTTGCCTAATAAATGGTAAAAAGCATTTCTTTGGAAAGCATAATTTCCCATTATCGCGGTTTTTAAGTTTTAATGGTAAATCCCTCTCTTTTTCATCTACATTCTTCCTCAGAAAGCTGACGCATTTCATCAATTTATGATATGCTAGCTTTTGTTTAAGGCTGATATTTACGGCTCTTTTCCATTTTGATTTTGCACACGACATCTAGATGGCGTTTGCAAAATATTACTCTATAGGGAAAATTTGACGAGGGAGAAGCCACTCTATAATAAAGTCATTCTGAGGGTGTAAGATGGGAAGCGTTTTACGCCGTGTAACGCGGAAATACACTCGGGATTACTTTTTACAGTTTTTATTTCAATATTAGAACGGATTGTAGGCATATCGCCCGAATTTACGGCATTAAAACCTCCAAAGAGGTAATACCGGGAGAATACGCCAGTGGCTGATCCCTCGGACGACGACGTTATTTTCTCGTTCCCTCGAGAGCGTTGTTCTGCAGTGCGAGCCGCTCAAGCGCGTCGTTCTGCAGTCCGCGACGTTCTGCAGTGCGGCTGCCGGGGGGGGGGTCTTTCTGCAGCCTGCAGGGATGCCATCGGTCTGCAGCTTGCAGGGATGCCATCGGTCTGCAGCTTGCAGGGATGCCATACTGGGCGGGAAAGACGCCAATTGGGCTGCTTCTCTAAAATATTGCCGGGAAATAGGGTTGGCTGTTTAAGATGATACTGAGAGTAAACTAAGTGGAGATTGCCGCGGCGCGTCGGCTGCGTGCGGACGGCATTACGGCAATGCTCTAAGCTTCTGCTTAACTGAATTTTCTACTTTGATTTAAAGTATAATTTTTGTGATCTAAGTGAGACCATTTACTAAGGGTAGATTGCAGCTGTGAAAAACACTACTTAAGGGGAATTTTAGCTGCGCGAGCTTTCGGGTTTGAGTTTTGACGGGAGAGTGGAGACCGGGAGTCTTATGTACCGTCTGGAATCTTGTATTTTCATTGCCGACGTTTATGCTCTAAGCCTTTGCTTAACTGAATTTTCTACTTTGATTTAAATATTAGTTTTTCAAGCTAAATATAATTTTTGTGATCTAAGTGAGACCATTTTTGTTCGTAATATATGAATTTACTAATAGCTCCTTAGAAGATTGCGTTTAGTGAGGAATTTTAGCTTTACCATTGCAAGCAAAACTCTGAGGCCATTGCCCAACGTTCACTGAGCGGCTTCGTCACATTATCTTACATTATCACGTATAATGATAAGTTTAACCACGGATATCCTGTTGAAATTGTTTTAAAGTTCCTAACTCTCGATTTTAAAGTTATATACTGTCTAGTGACACTTGAAGTTCCGATTTAAAGTTATAAACAGACTAGGATCGTTAGGGACCGTCCATAAACTACGTCTAACTCTTATGGGAGGGAGGGGGTTTCTAAATTTGTGACGGTCCGTGACAAGGGGGAGGGAGGGGTTCTTCGATGCGTTACGTCACATTTAGCACTGATTTTGTTACGAAGTCAGTAAGAGGCCGATTGGCTCTCTTATTTTATAGAAGAAGAAAGACAACATTCCATAGTCCACCGTTACAATAATTTACCAAAATTGTTATTCCATCATCGCTTAAACAGTAGAAAATTTAAGCAATTATCTACTATTTACACCTTTATATAGCCAATTTAAATAGCGCATTTAAAATAAACAGCGTAAACTCTCTTATGTCTCTGTTTATTCGCCCCTATTATTTGTGAGGATGAATCAAATCCCACTGCCGATTGAAATGGTTTCGATTCTTTGGCAAATTTTCTAAATCTCAAGCTCAATTAGTCTGTTTTCGGTGACAGTGTCGAAACCTAAAAAGTGTGCCCCTTTAACTAAACTTTATGGAACTTTTTTGAATGTTATAAAAAGCACATCTAGACATTAAAATTCTAAATGTCAATCAGAGGGAAAAAGCTTAAAACGGAAGAGAACTTGAATTTTCAGCCGAGCAAAATATTTCTGAGAGGGCGGCATATCTCTCAAAAAATTAATAAAATTAAATTTGTAAATTAAGACAAATCATAGTGCGGAGGGGAGGGGGGTTAAAGAAATGTGACGTGGTTTTTAGGGGAGGGGTCTGAGAAAAGCGTGACGAAGCGTGATCTGGGGGGACGGGGGGGTCAGAAAATGCTTTTTTTCGCGTGACGTAGTTTATGGACGCTCCCTTAACCGATATCGTAAATTAACCGATGTCAATATCAAAGCTTAACTGAAACACGGATACCAATTTTTTTAACTCATTAATCTAAAATAAAAATATAATCTTTCATATTTAAAAAAATATTCAGAGAGTATTTATAAAATATTAATTAAAAGACGTAGTAATTGTCAAGATTAGTAAAATCCATTATCGATAAGTGTACTCATACAAATGGCCATTTGATTAAAGATCCTTTATAGAAACTAGTTCAAAAGAAACTAAAATTATATTTATATTTCTCCTCTAATATCACAAAACGTTAACATTTCTATTTTGGATTTGGGTTAGAGAATAAGGTTTTAAGCTCTCTCTCCTTGTGGAACCATCCCTAATGTTTACATTTGGATTTGGGTATTTAATCATTGAAATTTTTAGAGAATAGTGTCCCTGGATTCATTTCAAGTGTTCTGCTTATTTCCGCTCTCGCCAATTTCCAGGAGGCTCAAAGTATTTGAGTTATATCCGCCCCAATTCAACCTTTTCTACCTGTGATTTATTTCGTCGGTTTTATTTTAAGCAGGGACAGAAATAAGATAACTTTGAGACACTTATAGGGGTCACTCTCTCACTGGACCAATGTCCTATAAATTGATTGGGTGTGCAAAATGTTCTGGTTGCTGGACCAGCTTATTTCTTTCCTTTTCTCAGGGTTTTCCCGTAAATTTCACCCATTGCTCTACCACCTAGCAAATATAGGCCAGTATCCGTTTCATTGGCCCAATCCATCATGTACTTGGGCTCTTCTATTTCGTAGTATGGCTTGACGGAATCTTTTGGCCCCGACCCTTCTATATAATCGTTTTTGAAACGCTATGGGTGCTTTTCATTCGCTTTGAAGAAAGTAAAGGCTTTGGACGTTAATGATGTTAAAACTGAATAGGTATCCGCGTTGTTAAATTCATTTAAATCGAGCCCTATTTTTAAATGCTTCGCTTCCTCAAAAAACTTCACAGTTAACTTAGGTTTAAATTTGTTTGTTCTGACCACATTAGGATGATCTTCTTTAACTCCTACTCCTTCAAGTTCTTCTAGTCGTTTAGATCTTTTTGCCTTGCTTTACCATTTTTAATCCTATTACGCTTGAATTTAATCTTTGGCTCTTCAGGCTTGCACTGTACCTTCAACTTTTCAAACATGTCTAAAAGAGACTGAAAATATTGCTGAACTTTGTTGGAACTTAAACGTTGGGCCACCAACGCTACTCTAGTTTCAGAGGAAGTCACAAAATAGCTGAAATAATTTTTTAAGTGTTCTATTAACTTCTTAATAATGTGAAATTCCGCGCCTCTCGATGATTGTTCCATTTCTAACTATAAACGACTCTTGACTGAGTAAGCCTTGTACAACATACACTAAAGCAGACGCTATTTTCAATCCGTTAGGTGGCGATATCGTTACCCTGCTATCCTCTTGAATTCTCTCTCATTTTGGGTGGGGGCTTAAAAATGAAGAGTAGCTCAAAAGTTCCCTCATCGCTTTTATAAAGCATTTGCCCATCCAGAAATTTGGGCTTTTTCGTAATTTCCCCTAAACCACCTCTATTTAAATCAGTCTCTTTCCTCTGCTTAAATGTGTATTTAACATTCGGCTCGCTCTAAACCGTTAAAACCACCTAAAAATGACACGAAAGAAGGCCCATAGACCTAATCGTAACAACATTTATGGAAAGATAAAGTATTATTTATTTATTGGAGTCTAAATTTACGTTAACGCTATATATAAATGTAGTAAAGCTGAATTAAAAAGTAAACACCAAATTTGAAATATTAATATCAAGAGATGTTCCTGGAATATTGAGATGAGACAGAGCTTTATACCTACACAACTACTTAAAGAATCGTAATGCCGAATTATATTTAAAATATTTTCATTCGGGATTCTGCAAAAAGAAATTGTTGTCGTTTTGTAAGAGATTTTTTCATCCTACTCGCAATCAGATGCAATCTTCATTGCTCGTTCTGTATTAACTTTGATATACGTATAGTGTTTCGATTCAGATGCAATCTCCATTACTCGTTCTATATTAACTTTGATATGCGTATAAAGTTTCAATTCAGATGCAATCTTCATTACTCGTTCTATATAAACTTTCACTTGTGTCATTACATAGAAAGAAGATTATCTTAAATAACTAAATAAATATAACTGATATTAATTAGATTAATCGTCAGTATTTTACGTTAATTATAGTTAAGTCGGTTGAAGAAACTTAATTCCTAGAATAATTTTAAACATAGCTATCTTTAACGTTATACCTCTAGGGAACACCTATATCAGAACTTTTGTAAAATTAGGGTATATAAGGCGATTGATTCACAATAAGGGATAAGAAAATGCGCAATTGCGTGAACCTTTGGAGGCCAGACGTTTCTCGTAACCCTAGCCGCTCGCCGCGTACATATTAAGCCTAACGACGATGATGGAGTAGAAGCCAATATTACAGATTGGTGTCTATGTGGTATAGACGAAAGACCAGTAAATGGTGGTTTTAGAAGCAAATGTTGCAGATTGGTGTCTATGTGGTATAGACGAAAGACCAGTAGATGGTGGTGTTAGAAGCCAATAAGAACAGATTAGTGGGTATGTAGTGTACATGAAAGACTAGTGCATGGTGTTGTTGTTAGAAGCCAATAAATACTGAGGGTGTTGAGTGAAAGAATTGGCGGTTAGTCAGCAGATGAAGGTGTAACGACTAGTTAATGATTGGCGTTAAATAAGATAGATAAAGCAATGAAGTAAAGTTTTCGGAATTTCTGTGTACTGCGAACGCGGTCCGGAAATTGCGAACACGTTTGCTTCGACACGCAAACTGCGAACGCGGTCACGTGGGGTGTGACAGACAGACACACACACACACACCCACACGTCCAGTGTAATACCTCTCCGTGACGTCATCGTCGCTCGGAGAGGTAAAAAAAGTCTTGGTTTGGACCAAGGCGGATATAACTAACGACATGAGTGAGCTTTACCAATTGACTGAGGTTCCAGATATTGCAGTTTTTCTTTATTTTTAATTTTAATCGTTGTTAATCACTATTTAATTCAATCGACTGATTTTACGTTAATCCATCTATTCCCTCTAAACAAGTTGGGAAAACCAAAATATTACCTCTCCGAGTCAAGAGGTCTACTACTACAAACTTATTTACCTAGATATGGAATTATTTCTCTTTTTTGAAGTAAAAATTTACGAAATATTGAAGCAGTATTCCAAGCATAGCGAATAATACAGTAAAGCAGACGACATTTTATATCCAATAAGGATAAATCTTGGACACATGGAAATCAGTCAATGGGGAAAAGATCAGGAAATGAAGTCTACGCTTCAGCTGTTTACCGTATATTCTGATAGCTACATTCACAACTGGTTTGCAGTGTAAACACTATCGTCTCGTCTCAACTCAACAATATTCTTAGTTTGCCAACATGAATGTTAACGTTAATTAACACCAAAGCTAAATTGTAGCTAGACGCACTAATAGTCAATGCGCACCATAAAGAGAATAAAAAGTCTGTAGCTACTACCCGTATACCATTAGCCCTTTTACTATTCTAATTGCCACTATAATCTTTTCTTCTGTTATAAAATCTTAACCTGATTATTTAATAGTGTATTTAACTTTCGGCTCACTCTGAACCGTTGATGTCTCTTCATTTCAGACACGAAAATCAAAGCCCAAAGTTTACTTCACCTCAGGCCTCAATTATTTACTCTTTGTTTCACTAAGCCTATTGCGGATGCTACTTAATATACCCGCCGGAGTCTAGGTCTTAGTTTTTTCATGAAATCACAAAACCAAGCATTATTCTATATACAGATGTAGTATAGCTTAAGTAATATATAAACAGCCATTTCAAATAACAATATTAAAAAAAATCTTTGGAATATCAAAATGAAACAGAGCTTTAAAGCTACAAACGTACTAAATGCATCATAATTACGAAAAATACTTCCACATATTCACTTTATATTATGAAAAAAGGGAATATTAAGGTTCTGTATGATTTCTTAACACATCAACACAAGGCTAACTGCTAACGCGACGCACTAGTGTAACAATGGACGGACACACACAGACAAAAACATAGACTGCTTTTTAACTCTTTCCGTATTAAATTTGAGTTGAGAAACAAGATTATCTTTAATATTTAAATAAATATAATTACTTTTAATTATTTTAATCTTCAATAATTAACATTAATAATAGTTAAATCGTTTAAAATAAAGTTATACCTATTATCATCTCAAACTTTGCTAATATTGACGTTTAAAGTGAAGGGTACCCCTCTTGACCGCTTTCGTCAAATTTTGGGGTATATATACGATTCGTTTCCATTATTATAGTAAGGAAAAAGCGCAATTGCGAAAACCTTTGGTGGCGATCCCACCTTAGGGAGGCTAGACGTTTCTCGTAACCCTAGCTGATCGCCGCGTATATCCTAAAACCAAACGATGACAATGGAGTAGAAGCCAATGAGACAGATTGGTGTCTGTGTGGAATAGACGGAAGACCAGTAGATGGTGGTGTTTAGAAGCCAGTATGTACAGACTGGTGTCCAAGTGGGATGGACAAAGACTAGAAGATGGTGGTGATTAGAAGCCAGTAAGTACAGACTGGTGTCCGTGTGGGATGGACAAAGACCAGAAGATGGTGGTGATTAGAAGCCAGTAAGTACAGACTTGTGTCCGGGTGGGATGGACAAAGACCAGAAGATGGTGGTGTGAGAACTCAAGTAGAGGAGCCATTTCCGAACCTGTGAAAGCAGTTCGGAAATGGCGAACACGTTTGCTCCGATATGGAAACTGCGAACGCGGTCACGTGGGTGTAACAACAGACACACACACAAACACACAAACACACCCCGACACGTCGAAATTAGAACCTCTCCGTGACATACGTCACTCGGAGAGGTAAAAACATATCGTGTCAGAAGTGGGATTCGAGCCCACGCCCTCATATGAGGACCAGAATAAAGATTCACATCGTGAACGAAGGAAACTAAGCCTCTTGAGTCTGGCGCCTTAGACCGCTCGGCCATCCTGAAGTGGTTTTATTCAATTTGGACCTTTTATAAACTACATCTCTTCCAGTTAATTTCATAAAACATATCATGTCAGAAGTGGGATTCGAACCCACGCCCTCATACGAGGACCAGAATACACAGATTCACATCGTGAAAGAAGGAAACTATGTCCCTTGAGTCTTCGGTAAGGGCCTTAGACCGCTCGGCCATCCTGACGTGGTTTTTCGTAATTGGGACGTTTTATAAATTACATCTCTCCCAGTTAATTTCATAAAACATACCATGTCAGAAGTGGGATTCGAACCCACGCCCTCATACGAGGACCAGAATACACAGACTCAAATCGTGAACGAAGGAAAGTTAGTCCCTTGAGTCTGGCGCCTTAGACCGCTCGGCCATCCTGAAGTGGTTTTGTTCAATTTGGACCTTTTATAAACTACATCTCTTCCAGTTAATTTCATAAAACATATCATGTCAGAAGTGGGATTCGAACCCACGCCCTCATACGACGACCAGAATACACAGATTCAAAACGTGAACGAAGCAAACTAAGCCCCTTGAGACTGGCGCTTTAGACCGCTCGTTCATCCTGACGTGGTGTTATGCAATTTGGACGTTTTATAAACTACATCTCTTCCAGTTAATTTCATAAAACATATCATGTCAGAAGTGGGATTCGAACTCACGCCCTCATACGAGGACCAGAATACACAGATTCACATCGTGAAAGAAGGAAACTAAGTCCCTTCAGTTCTGCGCCTTAGACCGCCCGGCCATCCTGAAGTGGTTTTATTCAATTTGGACCTTTTATAAACTACATCTCTCCCCGTTAATTTCATAAAACATATCATGACAGAAGTGGGATTCGAACCCACGCCCTCATACGAGGACCAGAATACACAGATTCACATCGTGAAAGAAGGAAACTAAGTCCCTTGAGTTCTGCGCCTTAGACCGCCCGGCCATCCTGACGTGGTTTTATTCAATTTTGACGTTTTATAAATTACATCTCTTCCAGTTAATTTCATGAAACATATCGTGTCAGAAGTAGGATTCGAACCCACGCCTTCATACGAGGACCAGAATACACAGATTCACATCGTGAAAGAAGAAAACTATGTCCCTTGAGTCTTGCGCCTTAGACCGCTCGGCCATCCTGACGTGGTGTTATGCAATTTGGAAGTTTTATAAATTACATCTCTTCCAGTTAATTTCATAAAATATATCGTGTCAGAAGAGGGATTCGAACCCACGCCCTACTACGAAGACCAGAATAAAGATTCACATCGTGAACGAAGGAAAACTAAGTCCCTTGAGTCTAGCGCCTTAGACCGCTCGACCACCCTGACGTGGTTTTATGTAATTAGGACGTTTTATAAATTACATTTCTCCCAGTTAATTTCATAAAACATATCATGTCAGAAGTGGGATTCGAACCCACGCCCTCATACAAGGACCAGAAAACACAGATTCACATCGTGAACGAAGGAAAGTAAGTCCCTTGAGTCTGGCGCCTTAGACCGCTCGGCCATCCTGAAGTGGTTTTGTTCAATTTGGACCTTTTATAAACTACATCTCTTCCAGTTAATTTCATAAAACATATCATGTCAGAAGTGGGATTCGAACCCACGCCCTCATACGAGGACCAGAATACACAGATTCACATCGTGAAAGAAGGAAACTAAGTCCCTTGAGTTCTGCGCCTTAGACCGCCCGGCCATCCTGACGTGGTTTTATTCAATTTTGACGTTTTATAAATTACATCTCTTCCAGTTAATTTCATGAAACATATCGTGTCAGAAGTAGGATTCGAACCCACGCCTTCATACGAGGACCAGAATACACAGATTCACATCGTGAAAGAAGAAAACTATGTCCCTTGAGTCTTGCGCCTTAGACCGCTCGGCCATCCTGACGTGGTGTTATGCAATTTGGAAGTTTTATAAATTACATCTCTTCCAGTTAATTTCATAAATATATCGTGTCAGAAGAGGGATTCGAACCCACGCCCTACTACGAAGACCAGAATAAAGATTCACATCGTGAACGAAGGAAAACTAAGTCCCTTGAGTCTAGCGCCTTAGACCGCTCGACCACCCTGACGTGGTTTTATGTAATTAGGACGTTTTATAAATTACATTTCTCCCAGTTAATTTCATAAAACATATCATGTCAGAAGTGGGATTCGAACCCACGCCCTCATACAAGGACCAGAAAACACAGATTCACATCGTGAACGAAGGAAAGTAAGTCCCTTGAGTCTGGCGCCTTAGACCGCTCGGCCATCCTGAAGTGGTTTTGTTCAATTTGCACCTTTTATAAACTACATCTCTTCCAGTTAATTTCATAAAACATATCATGTCAGAAGTGGGATTCGAACCCACGCCCTCATACGAGGACCAGAATACACAGATTCACATCGTGAAAGAAGGAAACTAAGTCCCTTGAGTTCTGCGCCTTAGACCGCCCGGCCATCCTGACAGGGTTTTATTCAATTTTGACGTTTTATAAATTACATCTCTTCCAGTTAATTTCATGAAACATATCGTGTCAGAAGTAGGATTCGAACCCACGCCTTCATACGAGGACCAGAACACACAGATTCACATCGTGAAAGAAGGAAACTAAGTCCCTTGAGTCTGGCGCCTTTGACCGCTCGGCCATCCTGACGTGGTTTTATTCAATTTGGACGTTTTATAAATTACATCTCTTCCAGTTAATTTCATAAAACATATCATGTCACAAGTGGGACTCGAACCCACGCCCTCATACGAAGACAAGAATACACAGATCAAATTGTGAAAGAAGGAAACTAAATCCCTTGAGTCTGGCGCGTTGGACCGCTCGGCCATCCTGACGTGGTGTTATGCAATTTGGAAGTTTTATAAATTACATCTCTTCCAGTTAATTTCATAAAACATATCATGTCAGAAGTGGGATTCGAACCCACGCCCTCATACAAGGACCAGAAAACACAGATTCACATCGTGAACGAAGGAAAGTAAGTCCCTTGAGTCTGGCGCCTTAGACCGCTCGGCCATCCTGAAGTGGTTTTGTTCAATTTGGACCTTTTATAAACTACATCTCTTCCAGTTAATTTCATAAAACATATCATGTCAGAAGTGGGATTCGAACCCACGCCCTCATACGACGACCAGAATACACAGATTCAAAACGTGAACGAAGCAAACTAAGCCCCTTGAGACTGGCGCTTTAGACCGCTCGGCCATCCTGAAGTGGTTTTGTTCAATTTGGACCTTTTATAAACTACATCTTTTCCAGTTAATTTCATAAAACATATCATGCCAGAAGTGGGATTCGAACCCACGCCCTCATACGAGGACCAGAATACACAGATTCACATCGTGAAAGAAGGAAACTAAGTCCCTTGAGTTCTGCGCCTTAGACCGCCCGGCCATCCTGACAGGGTTTTATTCAATTTTGACGTTTTATAAATTACATCTCTTCCAGTTAATTTCATGAAACATATCGTGTCAGAAGTAGGATTCGAACCCACGCCTTCATACGAGGACCAGAATACACAGATTCACATCGTGAAAGAAGGAAACTAAGTCCCTTGAGTCTGGCGCCTTTGACCGCTCGGCCATCCTGACGTGGTTTTATTCAATTTGGACGTTTTATAAATTACATCTCTTCCAGTTAATTTCATAAAACATATCATGTCAGAAGTGGGATTCGAACCCACGCCCTCATACGAGGACCAGAATACACAGATTCACATCGTGAAAGAATGAAACTAAGTCCCTTGAGTTCTGCGCCTTAGACCGCCCGGCCATCCTGACGTGGTTTTATTCAATTTTGACGTTTTATAAATTATATCTCTTCCGGTTAATTTCATGAAACATATCGTGTCAGAAGTGGGATTCGAACCCACGCCCTCATACGAGGACCAGAATACACAGACTCAAATCGTGAAAGAAGGAAACTAAATCCCTTGAGTCTGGCGCGTTGGACCGCTCGGCCATCCTGACGTGGTGTTATGCAATTTGGAAGTTTTATAAATTACATCTCTTCCAGTTAATTTCATAAAATATATCGTGTCAGAAGAGGGATTCGAACCCACGCCCTCATACGAAGACCAGAATAAAGATTCACATCGTGAACGAAGGAAAACTAAGTCCCTTGAGTCTAGCGCCTTAGACCGCTCGGCCATCCTGACGTGGTTTTATGTAATTAGGACGTTTTATAAATTACATTTCTCCAAGTTAATTTCATAAAACATATCATGTCAGAAGTGGGATTCGAACCCACGCCCTCATACAAGGACCATAAAACACAGATTCACATCGTGAACGAAGAAAACTAAGCCCCTTGAGTCTGGCGCCTTAGACCGCTCGGCCATCCTGAAGTGGTTTTGTTCAATTTGGACCTTTTATAAACTACATCTCTTCCAGTTAATTTCATAAAACATATCATGTCAGAAGTGGGATTCGAACCCACGCCCTCATACGAGGACCAGAACACACAGATTCACATCGTGAAAGAAGGAAACTAAGTCCCTTGAGTCTGGCGCCTTTGACCGCTCGGCCATCCTGACGTGGTTTTATTCAATTTGGACGTTTTATAAATTACATCTCTTCCAGTTAATTTCATAAAACATATCATGTCACAAGTGGGACTCGAACCCACGCCCTCATACAAGGACCAGAAAACACAGATTCACATCGTGAACGAAGGAAAGTAAGTCCCTTGAGTCTGGCGCGTTGGACCGCTCGGCCATCCTGACGTGGTGTTATGCAATTTGGAAGTTTTATAAATTACATCTCTTCCAGTTAATTTCATAAAACATATCATGTCAGAAGTGGGATTCGAACCCACGCCCTCATACAAGGACCAGAAAACACAGATTCACATCGTGAACGAAGGAAAGTAAGTCCCTTGAGTCTGGCGCCTTAGACCGCTCGGCCATCCTGAAGTGGTTTTGTTCAATTTGGACCTTTTATAAACTACATCTCTTCCAGTTAATTTCATAAAACATATCATGTCAGAAGTGGGATTCGAACCCACGCCCTCATACGACGACCAGAATACACAGATTCAAAACGTGAACGAAGCAAACTAAGCCCCTTGAGACTGGCGCTTTAGACCGCTCGTTCATCCTGACGTGGTGTTATGCAATTTGGACGTTTTATAAACTACATCTCTTCAAGTTAATTTCATAAAACATATCGTGTCAGAAGTGGGATTCGAGCCCACGCCCTCATATGAGGACCAGAATAAAGATTCACATCGTGAACGAAGGAAACTAAGCCTCTTGAGTCTGGCGCCTTAGACCGCTCGGCCATCCTGAAGTGGTTTTATTCAATTTGGACCTTTTATAAACTACATCTCTTCCAGTTAATTTCATAATACATATCATGTCAGAAGTGGGATTCAAACCCACGCCCTCATACGAGGACCAGAATACACAGATTCACATCGTGAAAGAAGGAAACTAAGTCCCTGGAGTTCTGCGCCTTAGACCGCCCGGCCATCTTGACAGGGTTTTATTCAATTTTGACGTTTTATAAATTACATCTCTTCCAGTTAATTTCATGAAACATATCGTGTCAGAAGTAGGATTCGAACCCACGCCTTCATACGAGGACCAGAATACACAGATTCACATCGTGAAAGAAGGAAACTAAGTCCCTTGAGTCTGGCGCCTTTGACCGCTCGGCCATCCTGACGTGGTTTTATTCAATTTGGACGTTTTATAAATTACATCTCTTCCAGTTAATTTCATAAAACATATCATGTCAGAAGTGGGACTCGAACCCACGCCCTCATACGAGGACCAGAATACACAGATTCACATCGTGAAAGAATGAAACTAAGTCCCTTGAGTTCTGCGCCTTAGACCGCCCGGCCATCCTGACGTGGTTTTATTCAATTTTGACGTTTTATAAATTATATCTCTTCCGGTTAATTTCATGAAACATATCGTGTCAGAAGTGGGATTCGAACCCACGCCCTCATACGAAGACAAGAATACACAGATCAAATCGTGAAAGAAGGAAACTAAATCCCTTGAGTCTGGCGCGTTGGACCGCTCGGCCATCCTGACGTGGTGTTATGCAATTTGGAAGTTTTATAAATTACATCTCTTCCAGTTAATTTCATGAAACATATCGTGTCAGAAGAGGGATTCGAACCCACGCCTTCATACGAGGACCAGAATACACAGATTCACATCGTGAAAGAAGGAAACTAAGTCCCTGGAGTTCTGCGCCTTAGACCGCCCGGCCATCCTGACGTGGTTTTATTCAATTTTCACGTTTTATAATTTACATCTCTTCCAGTTAATTTCATGAAACATATCGTGTCAGAAGTGGGATTCGAACCCACGCCCTCATACGAGGACCAGAATACACAGATTCACATCGTGAAAGAAGGAAACTATGTCCCTTGAGTCTTGCGCCTTAGACCGCTCGGCCATCCTGACGTGGTTTTTCGTAATTTGGACGTTTTATAAATTACATCTCTCCCAGTTAATTTCATGAAACATATCATGTCAGAAGAGGGATTCGAACCCACGCCCTCATACGAGGACCAGAATACACAGACTCAAATCGTGAAAGAAGGAAACTAAATCCCTTGAGTCTGGCGCCTTGGACCGCTCGGCCATCCTGACGTGGTGTTATGCAATTTGGAAGTTTTATAAATTACATCTCTTCCAGTTAATTTCATGAAACATATCGTGTCAGAAGAGGGATTCGAACCCACGCCCTCATACGAAGACCAAAATAAAGATTCACATCGTGAACGAAGGAAACTAAGCCTCTTGAGTCTGGCGCCTTAGACCGCTCGGCCATCCTGAAGTGGTTTTATTCAATTTGGACCTTTTATAAACTACATCTCTTCCAGTTAATTTCATAAAACATATCATGTCAGAAGTGGGATTCAAACCCACGCCCTCATACGAGGACCAGAATACACAGGTTTCTTCTTTAGGGGATCCTCGCGCGAAGGGTTTCTTCTTTAGGGGATCCTCGCGCGAAGGGTTTCTTCTTTAGGGGATCCTCGCGCGAAGGGTTTCTTCTTTAGGGGATCCTCGCGCGAAGGGTTTCTTCTTTAGGGGATCCTCGCGCGAAGGGTTTCTTCTTTAGGGGATCCTCGCGCGAAGTTTTTCTTCTTTAGGGGATCCTCGCGCGAAGGGTTTCTTCTTTAGGGGATCCTCGCGCGAAGGGTTTCTTCTTTAGGGGATCCTCGCGCGAAGGGTTTCTTCTTTAGGGGATCCTCGCGCGAAGGGTTTCTTCTTTAGGGGATCCTCGCGCGAAGGGTTTCTTCTTTAGGGGATCCTCGCGCGAAGGGTTTCTTCTTTAGGGGATCCTCGCGCGAAGGGTTTCTTCTTTAGGGGATCCTCGCGCGAAGGGTTTCTTCTTTAGGGGATCCTCGCGCGAAGGGTTTCTTCTTTAGGGGATCCTCGCGCGAAGGGTTTCTTCTTTAGGGGATCCTCGCGCGAAGGGTTTCTTCTTTAGGGGATCCTCGCGCGAAGGGTTTCTTCTTTAGGGGATCCTCGCGCGAAGGGTTTCTTCTTTAGGGGATCCTCGCGCGAAGGGTTTCTTCTTTAGGGGATCCTCGCGCGAAGGGTTTCTTCTTTAGGGGATCCTCGCGCGAAGGGTTTCTTCTTTAGGGGATCCTCGCGCGAAGGGTTTCTTCTTTAGGGGATCCTCGCGCGAAGGGTTTCTTCTTTAGGGGATCCTCGCGCGAAGGGTTTCTTCTTTAGGGGATCCTCGCGCGAAGGGTTTCTTCTTTAGGGGATCCTCGCGCGAAGGGTTTCTTCTTTAGGGGATCCTCGCGCGAAGGGTTTCTTCTTTAGGGGATCCTCGCGCGAAGGGTTTCTTCTTTAGGGGATCCTCGCGCGAAGGGTTTCTTCTTTAGGGGATCCTCGCGCGAAGGGTTTCTTCTTTAGGGGATCCTCGCGCGAAGGGTTTCTTCTTTAGGGGATCCTCGCGCGAAGGGTTTCTTCTTTAGGGGATCCTCGCGCGAAGGGTTTCTTCTTTAGGGGATCCTCGCGCGAAGGGTTTCTTCTTTAGGGGATCCTCGCGCGAAGGGTTTCTTCTTTAGGGGATCCTCGCGCGAAGGGTTTCTTCTTTAGGGGATCCTCGCGCGAAGGGTTTCTTCTTTAGGGGATCCTCGCGCGAAGAGGATCCCCGCGCGAAGGGTTTCTTCTTTAGGGGATCCTCGCGCGAAGGGGATCCTCGCGCGAAGGGGATCCTCGCGCGAAGGGGATCCTCGCGCGAAGGGGATCCTCGCGCGAAGGGGATCCTCGCGCGAAGGGGATCCCCGCGCGAAGGGGATCCCCGCGCGAAGGGGATCTCCGCGCGAAGGGGATCCCCGTGCGAAGGGTTTCTTCTTTAGAGGATCCTCGCGCGAAGAGGATCCCCGCGCGAAGGGTTTCTTCTTTAGGGGATCCTCGCGCGAAGAGGATCCCCGCGCGAAGGGTTTCTTCTTTAGGGGATCCTCGCGCGAAGATGATCCCCGCGCGAAGGGTTTCTTCGTTAGGGACTTCCGTTGCGTAAACTAAATCCTTCACGCGGCCCCAAAGGAAGTAGTCGAGTGGTGTAAGGTCTGGGTATATTGCGTGGGTCCCGCTCGACCAATCCAACTTTGGCCAAACGTCTCGTCTAGATATGTCCGCACTTGACGGCCAAAGCGCGGCGGTGCCCCATCGTGCTGAAAACAGAGTTGCGCACGATCAGCCAATGGTAGTTCGTCCAACACATCTTAACCATCTGTTTGCAAAAACTCCAAATAACGTTCCGCGTTAAGACGAAACGGAAGGATAAATGGACCAATCAGGGTGTCGCCTAGCATACCGGCCCAAATGTTCATACGCCATTCTTCTTGAAAACTTGCGTTGCGAATGAGATGGGGATTTTCGTGAACCCAATAGTGCAAGTTTAGAATGCCCTTCCTTGTGAACTGTGCCTCATCCGACCAGAGAATACGGTCACGGAAATGGTCGTCCGCATCATGTTGTTCCAAGAGCCATTGGCAGAACAATTGGCGCCTTGGAAAATCGAGGGGCCGCAATTGCTGCACTCTTTGGTAATGGTGTGGGTGTTGATCATCATGGTGGATGGTTCGCCAAACGATCGGCTGCGGAATGTTGAGCATTCTGCTAACACGTCTAGTGCTGAGAGTGGGGTCGTTAGACACCATATCCAAAACATTTTCCTCGACTGCCACTGCTCTTAATGCTGGAAGTCCACGATCCACCCCTTGAATTAAAACGCTTCCAGTTGTCCGCAATCTTTCCTGTGTTCTTGATATTACGCTAGAATCTGGGTGACGCGTATTTGGAAACAATTCCGCGTAACGACGCGATGCGGCTTCGTAGTTTCCTTCACAATAGCCTAAAGCTAGTAACATAACGGTGTATTCACCGGTTGTATAAACTGCCATCAGATTTTCTAGGCTCAAACAGCGGTTTTCTAAAACTTGGTTTTTAAAAAAGCGGGTTGGTTTCGTTCACTGTCTGCGCTGTTTAAAATCTAATTTGAAATAGGCTTAAGAATTGTTGGGAAGATCGTAGTCTCGAGACTTTAGCACAGTAAAAGGCTGCACGTGCCATTACAAATTTTTTAAATTTTGGCGCGCGACGCCGAATATCAGTTTGAAATTTCAAGGAAACCAAGGCTTAGCTCAAAAACACAATAAAGCAGGTTTAATACTCTTCCAAATTCCAACTGAATTTACAGTTAGAATTTTAAATCCGACCACGAAAGCAAACAAAAGCCAGCGATTCATCAAGTTTTGAGAATCGAATGTGAGAACATCTAGTCAGACTCTCATTCCATGAGGCAAAACACGCTACTGACATTTAGTTGATTTCTTAATTTGGCTTCTGACTTTACAATTTTTACGTTACATTGCAGTAGAGCCCATGTGTTCCGTAACTTCTTACTCCATTGACGATCAAATTGTTAAAATTAAGTTTTGATCCGCTTTAAAAAAAAATACGTGTAATTTTGCTTGAAAAGCTTCACTTCTTTTTGTGATTCTCAAAAGAGAGTGGAAATAAAACATTAAACCTTTGTTGATTGTTTGTTAGGTTTTTTCAATCCGGCAAGAATCTTCCCATTTGGTCGTTTTTTATTAAATTTTCAATACATTTCCCCATTGTATTGTAAAGGATTAGAGACTCTAACCTTCACAACTGAACTAGGCAATATCTCGCCTAATTTGTGTTTTAGATTTCCTGTTTTCTCATTGGCTGATTGACCCATGCCTGAGAAGTATAATTTTTGGTTGAAAATGTTAGCATACATCTCGACTCGGAGAGGTTTATTTTGGAATCCTAACGTGTTATAGAAAAGCATTATCATAGAGAGTAATAAAATGGTTAAATTAACTATACAAAAGTTGGGAAACCAAAATAAACCTCTCCTAGTCGAGACGCTATTAAGAGGTTTTTCTTAAATAATTTAATAAATATAATTGATATTAATTCTTTTAGTCATCATTAATTCTCCTTAATTCTAGTTAAATCGCTTTAAGAAACTTTATTCCTTAAATAATTTTAAACGTAGCTTTTGTTCACGTTTGAATTCAAGCGTATGCCTGTTTAACAATTTTGGGAATTAAGGTATATAAGGCGATATATACACAATAAATGATAAGAACACCCGCAATTGCCTGAACCTTTGGTGGAAGCCGTGGCATTGGGATTCTAGACGTTTCTTGTAACCCTAGTTGATCGCCGCGTAGTTTTTAATCCAAACGATGGGAGTAGAAGCTAACAAGTTGGGAAAACAAAATTAACCTCTCCGAGTCGAGACAAGGGCTATCTATCTATTTATTGATAAGCAACCACAAGCGTTAAAATTCTAAAAAATGAATTATTAAAGCGTAAAGCTTTGTCCACATTGAGCTCGCACTCGCGTGTTCGCGCCTTCGTTTATTCGCATCTTCGTAACAGTACATGACCAAGTTGGAAAAACCAAAATATTACCTCTCCGAGTCAAGAGGTCTACTACCACAAACTTATTTACCTAGATATGGAATTATTTCCCTTTTTTTGAAGTAAACATTTACGAAGTATTGAAGCAGTATTCCAAGCATTGCGAATATACAGTAAAGCAGACGACATTTACATCCATTAAGGATAAATCTTGGACAATGGAAATCAGTCAATGGGGAAAAGAACAGGAAATGAAGTGTATAAATTTTGGAGATATATAAGCTTTATGTGTTTGTAAAGGCCCAATTGACAATTGTCTACGCTTCAGCTGTTTACCCTATATGCTCATAGCTACATTCACAACTGATGTGCAGTGTAAACACTATCGTCTTGTCTCACCTCAACAATGTTCTTAGTTTGCCAACATGCGTGTTAAGGTTAAATAACACCAAAGCTGATTTGTGGCTAGACGCACTGAAAGTCTTGCGCACCATAAAAAGAATGAAAACTCCGTACCTAATACCCGTTTACCATTAGCCCTTTCACTGGTCTTATTGCCACCATGACCTTTTCTTCTATTATAGTATCTACACCTGATTATTTAAACGTGTATTTAACTTTCGGCTCACTCTGAACCGTTAATGTCTCTTCAATACAGACACGAAAATCAACACCCATAGTTTACTACACCTTGGGCCTCAATTATTTACTCTTTAGTTCACTAGGCCTATTACGGATAATACTTGATTTACCCAATAGAGTGTAAGCCTTAGCGTTCTTCTTGATTTAACTAAAGCAAGGATTATTCTATATACAGTTGTAGTATAGCTTAAGTAATATATAAACAGCCATTTCAAATAATAATATTGAAAAATGTCCTTGGAATATCAAATTGAAACAGGGCTTTCAAGTTACAAAACTACTAAATGCATCGTAATTACGAAAAATACTTCCACATATTCACTTTATACAGGCTTTATATTATGGAAAAAGGGAATATTAAGGTTCTGTATGATTTCTTAACACATCAACACAAGGCTAATTGCTAACGCGACGCACTAGTGTAACAATGGACGGAAACACACAGACAAAAACATAGACTGCTTTTTAACTCTTCCCGTACTAATTTTGAGTTGAGAAACAAGATTATCTTAATTATTAAAATAAATATAATTAATATTAAATATTTTCTTCGTTAGTTGTTCGCCTTATTGAGCGTTGCATCGTTTTGATAAAGAACAATTAAACATTCTTGAGAGACTTGACTAATATTGGCGTTTGAAATGAAGCATACGCCGGTTGCTTCGCCTTACTCAAATAGGTAGTATATAAGGGTGTCGAACTACAGTTAAATGCAAGAACAACCGCAATTGCGAAAACCTTTGGTGGACAACCCACCCTAGGGAAGCTAGACGTTTCTCGTAACCCTAGCTGATCGCCGCGAATGTCTTAAACCAAACGATGACGATGGAGTTAGAAGCCAATGAGACAGATTGGTGTCTATTTGTAATAGACGGAAGACCATTAGGTGGTGGTGTTTAGAAGCCAGTATGTACAGACTGGTGTCCATGTGGGATGGACGTAGACCAAAAGATGGTGGTGATTAGAAGCCAGTAAGTACAGACTGGTGTCCGTGTGGGATCGACAAAGACCAGAAGATGGTGGTGTGAGAACTCAAGTAGAGGAGCGATTTCCGTGACTGAAAGCAGTTCGGAAATGGCGAACACGTTTGCTCTGATTTGGAAACTGCGAACGCGGTCACGTGGGTGTAACAACAGAAACACACAAACACCCCCGATCGTTACAGAACCTCTCCGTGTCATACGTCACTCGGAGAGGTAAAAATATCTGCCCTACTGTTCAGATACACGCAAATGTTTTGCTTTTCCGATTCTGAGCGGCAATGAAATTTGAGAAATCATTGCGCCATCTACGTTGACCATATTTATTAATAGTGACTCGACTGAGCTGCACGCTGCTTCTGCCATTGTGAAAAAGTGATAAAAACGAAACTAATCGACACCCTCCACACCGCACCCGTACTCTCGTTTGTGATTGGTGCTTTTCTCGCGAATACGCGAAATTCTTGGCCTAGTCGCAAGAAATTTGCATCTTCGCGATATGAGGACGCAAAGCAACGAAAACCCAATTTGGACAGTAGAGCGATGTTGCAAACAAGCGAAGCGAAGATGCGAACGTGCAAAATGTGTCAGTCTGGACAGGCCTTAAGAGTTCCATTGACATTTCGAATGGCGTGTACACATTACCCTTTCCTTACACTTCAACAATATTCTAGTTGTAAAGCATGATTGTTAACGTTTCACAATACTAAAGACAAATTATCTGTAGCATAACCGCGGCGATCTAATTGCGGTCATGACTCTTGGTTCTATCATATAGGATATGCAAAAGAAGATACGACAGTTCATGTCTACTGTTTTCTTTGAATTTTTTGGAACTACTTCTGGCACTCTGTTGGTTGCAACATGGTTTACTTTATCTCAATATCACTCCCCGCCAGCCTAAAGCATATGCAGACAACATTTGTCGACCAAAAATTATACTTGTTAAACAATTGTCAACCAGCCAGTGAGAAAAACCTGGATATGACTAGATCACACTTTGTGAGATTATCCCTAGTGCTACTGTTAAATGTCTTATCCATTATTATATCCTAAATGGTTTTACTGAAGTACCTAAAGTATAATTTAGATGCGTATTTAACTTCTGTCTCACTCTCGACCGTTAAAACCTCTTTAAAAAGGATAGGAAATATCCACATAAACGGCTCGGGATTACAATGTCTATTCTGCATGTAATCTCGCCACGCATTTCATTTGAAACTTAGCTATTGTTGACGTTTGACTTCACGATTTTTGAAAATTTAGGGTAGGCCTATATAAGACGATTGATTCACAGTGATAAGTAATGAAATGCGCAATTGCGTGAACCTTTGGTGAAAGCCTTGCCATTGGGAGGCTAGACGTTTCTCGTAAACCTTGCCGATCACCTTGGTGTGCATGTGGTGTACACGAAAGACAAGTGCATGGTGTTGTTGGTAGAAAGCAATAAATAGATTGGTTGTTGAAGGTATAACGGCCAGTAAATGAGTGGCGCTTAAGTGAGACAGATATCCTAATGAAGCACAATTTTCGGAAGTTCTGTGAACTGCGAACGCGGTACAGAAATTGCGAAAACGTTTCCTTCGATCTGCCAACTGCGAACGCAGTGACACCAGGACGTGTCATGGTGTGTGTCTGTTTGTCTGTGTCTCTCACCACGTTCGCAAATGCCGAATCGCAGCAAACGTATATGCTAAATCCTGAACGCATTCGTAGTTACCGTCGTTAGAGTTAAGATGTACGTGGCGATCGGCTGGGGTGCGAGAAACGCCTAGCCTTCCAATGGCAGGGCTTCCTTCAAAGGTTCACGCAATTGCGGGGTTTTTGTCATTTACTGTGAATTAATCGCCTTTTAGGACACACTTTTCTTAAAACGTCTTAACTAATTTTAAGGTAAATTACTGACTATAAAAATAATTTATATCAATTATATTTATTCAATTATTTAAGAAAAACGCCTCGACTCGGAGAGGCTTATTTTGGTTTCCCAACTTGTTTCTCTTTGTAGCTTCACTTTCATACTTGGGACTCATAGTTTTTACTTTTCTGAAATCCACTAACCCTTGCGATTATTAACGATATTTTGAAGTTTCCAAAATATAGGCCTAAAACATCCTTGCGTGCTCAAACTAAAACCGACTCGTTGAGCAAAGTTCAAAAGTTCATAACTCCAGTTTGCCCCATCACACCCACCTACATCGCTGCATAGCGTTCGAGGGACAATGCGTCACGTTATCCGTTAGCGTTAGGGAATGTGAACAAGAAAGATCGTTTAGTGTGGTTAATTGAAAATTCAAAATCAGTGAATAAATCATTAAATTTTGTAATCAGATTGTACTTAATGGATGTTGTATATTATGCATATATTATGCACGTAAATATTTTTACGAATCAGGGCTAATTCGATCGCGCAAATATGCATGTTTGAAGATTTACATTCATGTTTTAAAGAGTTTTATTCAATAAGTTCTATTGTAAAAATATCTTTAAAAGATTATATAGCAAAACAAATATCGAGAATATTACCTGATATGAAGAAAGTAATGAAAATTCGAAAAGAAGGTTTCGATACCTCAGAAAAATTTATGTTAAAGTATGTAGAAACATATTAAGAAAAGTGAAAAGACTGTTTTGATTGACAGACATTGACTTGATTGGATTTAATAAACCGTTTGAATTGGAGTTAAGCAAAGTTCGGTGACTTCTTACTTATCAGAGTGATTCTTTGAAGTTATGAACGGGGAATACGATTTTGATTTTTCAGTCGGTCGGAACACTTAAAAAAATTTAGCTCTCCTAAATTAAAGTCAACGGAGTAAGAGAATAGAACGATGACATGGCTGCAGCTTGCGCTATTTATACTTTTCTCTCTGTACACATGTGCGAATCTATCTGAGAAGGGTGGTTGTAGCCATGGTACCTAGTGTAGACTATGAACCTCTATTGAAAGGGGGTTCACAGAGATTTTGGTTAGAAAGTTTGTTCCCAACTTAATGTATTCTCGAAGCGTGACGGTCATAGTTATGTATTGCCAACTTCATGAAAAAGAACAATTGGGTCCCCAATTCACGAAATACCTTAAACTTTTGTTGTTAATTTATTCGGAGCGAAACAATAACAAACCTGAACATTACTTGTCAATGGACAGTTGTCAGTCCAAAGATTCGTTGTACCCAAAAACCAATCACCGCGATTGGTCTATAAATTAATTTTGCAGACCCACCAATCAATTCGATTATTTATTTCATTAAACAGAAACTCATTAAGAATATCAATATCAGTGAATTTTTATTTGAAATCAGAATATATTTAACATACGACAATAAATAAAACATGAAATATTTGTTATTTTTAAAAAAGTTGAATTTTATTTTCTAAAACGATGGATATTAAGTTAATTACAAAAATTCATACAAAAAATTTTTTTTAATTTCCAGGCCAAAATTTCAAGCTGGTTTAAAAAACCTGACACACTGACACTCGCTAGTTTCAGCCACTTTGTTCATAGGACAGAGGCAAACATTAGGATTGAGCATAGATTTCCCGAGATTTTCAATATTATATTAATTTGCTAACGGCAACTCATTCCTTTCTCTTATTCCATTTGTTTAATATTCCTTTTGATAAAAGTTTTTTGGATTTATCTCGAATTATTTCAAAAGGTTTAGCATCAAAGTCAATTAGGGATGATGCCAATTTAGCTTGCGGTCCTCTTTTTTTCTACACCTGGACAAATTAATTATTTAGTACCAAAGCCTTTCCAAATCAAATCCACAATTCAGTAACTTACGCTGACCATCATTAATATTTTGGAGTCTAAGATGAAAATAATGAAAAGGTTTAAAGTTAAACAAAATTACTGTTAGTGTGGTTACTTAAACCACATTAGTCATCTTAAACGAGCGTTTTTAGATTTTTCAGCCCCAATCAGCATCATATTCCAAATTGAACCTGCGGAAACGCCATCAAGACACACGGGATCGGCCAGCGGCTCCGACAATCGCCCCTTGAGCAGGTGACAGAAGCTTGATACCGTCAGCGGCGAGCCCAGCCAGAAGGTGGTCAGTGACAAGGAAGGATTAAGGTGCCAGGAGGCTCGAGGGGACTGAGGATTTCCCCCAAGCACATCAGTGCCACACGACCGAAGCAATGAATCCGCGACCCTCAGAGGGTTGTCAATAGCGGGGTGAGCCAATTAGGGCAACACCTGGGCGGGAGCGAAGCGGCCGAGCAAAACCTTCATTGAACGGGGCAAGGAACGGTCTGAACCAAGGGCTAACCCAAGCAACTCCCGAACCGGCGCACCGAACTCGGGCCCCTCCGCCACAAGACGCCCTTTTGCTCTGATCCATCACAGCGACAATGTCCACGCAATGTTGAGCAAACTAATTCGGATCGTCTACATCCACAATTCTCCACACAAGAGGTTGCGCAGTTACAGATAATGAGTATTAAACGTTGGTCTTGAGTGGCGTGAATGGGACTTAGGATTCGGGATCGCGAACCGATCCCCATTCTTCGCGGTTTAGATGGTTTCCTAGCTATTGTAATAGCGGAATAGCTTGGGTCTTTTGCTAGACTATCACACTCGAATTGAAACGTCTTCATTCTTAAATCTGAAACCAAAACGACACCAAGAAGAGAATCTCAAATGGAGGCATTTGTGAAAAAAAGGTTCAGAGAAAACTTCTTTCATTTACATACTGTAACTGGGTGTGGCGGGGTTTAAAGTAGTGACAGATAATCAACATCTTACAAATAGGTTGAGAGTTTTTAATGAAAATATTAAGACAAGAGCTAGGAAACGATTTATTCCCGAACAGTAGGATGGGTTCGCTATCGCTAAAGTCAAAGACCCATTCACACCACTCAGATTCCTGCATCAGATATAGCTTTGCTTTTCTTTGTTTCAGATATTAGGATAGTTATCTTTCAGTGACCATTTTTAAAGATGGGGTCGATAACTTAGACCTGGAAATAGTTATTTTTATGGTGTTTAATACGTTCATGAAAATCATCTAATCTGTAAAGAAATATCGAAAAAATTTATATATCGGTAATATATTTGCCATTTCACGCAGTCATTTTCCAAGATGGCGCCGAAACCATCAGCTGTACGCCTTCAATATTCAAGTATGATGTTTAAACTGTCTTCAACAATAAATTTACCAATTTTCATAATTTTTGAAAAGCATGCTGCATCTAAATGACATTTCCGGCGGCCATTTTCCAACATGGCGGCCAAACTATCTCATGAATGGCTTCAATATTTTAGTATGAGGTTCACGCAGCTTTCGTTATAGTATCTATAAACTTTCATAATTTTCCAACAACATTATGAAACAAAATGTACATAGCATTCACGGCAGTCATTTTCGAGTATGGCAACCAAACTATCAAACACAGAGCTGTGAAATTTTACTATGGTGTTCAAGTGGTTGCATTCAGAATATGCACCAACTGTCGTAATTTTTGAAGAAGAACGTGGAATACATTGATACTGGCATTCCCGGCAGCCATTTTCCAAGATGGCGGCGAAAACTCGCACTCTACAGCATGGGACTTTTAGTATATTTTTGTTTTATCAAAAACAACACATGTACCAATTTTCAAATGTTCTAGGTCAAGCCCATTTTTAGCCCATCTGTCCTGGCCTATTGGTGCTATTTTAAAAGTAGCATTTCATTTGCGACGTCCAAAATGGGAGAAGCAATTGTATAATGGCTTTCCAAAAACTACAAATTCATTTGATTTAGGGTTATACTGTGTTTCTTATGCATACCTATCCATTAATAAGATACATACTGGAAAAGATGCTAAGTTTGACAGCAAATTCTTACGAAAATAGATATTATTTTTACTAAGCCCATCTGAAATTTCTTCATCAGAAATTCAAGAAATTCCAGGTGTAAAGAGTGGAAAAGAACGTAGAACCATTGAATATGTAAGGTCTGGAATAAAAAAACTACTGATCTTGTTGGTTGTTTAAGAACAGAATTTGATTTTGCCCATTTCGAATGTGACAGATCTTGCAAGAAAGAAATTAACACGTTGTTGAAATATAGTACTCTAAGGCCTGGAAAGAAAATAGTTTTTTTTTCCTTTAGGACGAAGCTATTAATGCTCTCCTGAAAGTTCTGGAAATGGACGCTGTTTTTTGGTTGTTCCTGTTGGTGTTTACCAATTCATGTTTATTGAAGACGAAGGTGAAAGCAAATTTCAGGTGAAACGTTTTTTCCAAAGATGTCACCGTGCATTTATAGGCCAAAATGACCGCGATTTAATCATGTTTATTCCACGAGATGTGGGCTCGTCTGATCATTGGCTTCTTGGTGTTATCCGTAAAAATGGTATGATTATAGTTTTTGATTCTTTGAGAACGTCGCTAGAAGTGCTAAACAATCACAAGGCGAAAATGATTGAGTTGGCGAATTTACATTTCAACAACCAAATACGGGAAGAACATTTTGAATTGGAATATGTCACTGGCACTATGATATTAGTTTCTGGTAGAACAGACGGTCCCGGTATGTTCAACTTGTTATTTTCTAAATCTCTTCCAATGGCAGAAGCTTTCAGTACCCCACCATCGGAATTCGAACCGTAAGCCCCAATATCAACGGCTAAAAATGTATAGTCGGCATTCACCACAGCCATCAGGTTTATAGAATTGGTACCCTACAATAAGTACGGATTGTTTGGTTTTCATTCCAAATAACACACCTATCTAAAAGTGTACCTACTTTATAATTATAGTACATTGAACCTGTATTTTTGGGCTGCTGAATCAATACATGTTTACCATCTACAGCGCCAATACAGTTTGGAGCATAATATTTTGCTGCTGCATCCTTCCATATCCTTTCAGTGGGGCTCTGAAATGTTATATTTACTTGTAAAGGGTACAATATTTGACGTAGTTATTCGTTTACTTTTAAGTAGATTGGCATTAAAACATCCCAAATGGCTTGACATGTTTCGCGTACTATGTAGTTGGTGGTAGAAAGACCCAATCTGAACGCATAAGCTACTGATATCAAGCTATTTCCCGTAGCCAAATACCTGTATGGTTTAGATTAGACATTAGCATATTTCAAAGAATCAATGTTAAATACATGATATATTAAGTTATTATTTTCCTTCTTTCGGTTTGACCATATCGGATGTACCCACCAACGGGCCTTTTTTCGTCTATATTCGGTTCTTCTTCTCTTCTTTTTTAGCAGCAACAATTTCTTTCTCAACAGCAATAGTAACACGACTTCCTTGTTTATCGACGCCATATTACTTTGAGCGATTTGTGGTTTTTAATCACGCGATATTCTGCTGCCCCCTGACGTTGAAACATTAAACTCGATTCTAAAACCATCTCACTTGCGAAAGGTTCGGCGCGAGTCTGAAAGTGATTTCTGAAACTCAAAGCGGGTTCCCTACAAAAATAAGCCCGCTTTCAAGACCAGTTTCAGCTTCATCTTTCAGCTTCCCTCGCTTTATCCGCTCCTTAGCGAATGTAGCTTTAGGCTATGTTTTTAAAAGTCGCGAAGTTGTTTCAGTGACAAAAATTATTTTCTTGTTAGCTTTGAAAAGTCTAGATACGACGCTTTGCCACTTGCAACTTTTGCGTTTCACAATATTTAAAAAGTAATTTTTGATAGCTACTGATTCATTTCCTGTTATTATTTCCTGATAAATATACTTCCTAGATTGGAAAAAGAGACACTTTTTTAAATGTTTTCACAATTTCGTAGTCAGAAACTCTGAATAGGTCTTGAAGATTGCTTTATGTATTCTCGAACTAAAGATTGTACTATAATATCTATAAAAACCCAAAATAAGTTATTTTTTTTAAAAAAAGTCCAGTTTCTAAATCAAATGAAACCGGTCTACTGGTGGATATTCTTGCTACCTATATTCGATTCAGTGGACTGACCCCGGGTAATAGAGCTATAAGAGTGGGAATAATAAACACCGCAGATTAGAGGACTGCAAGGCTTTGGGAGAACTGCAACTCCATAGAAAGCCAAGGGACTCCCTCATTTTTGGTCGGAGTGTGAGTTGGGTAAAATAAATAATTTGGCTTTGGGAAGATTTACGAGAACAAGAAACGTAAAAAGACGAGCACGACCTCTTGGATAGGCATCCAAATTCGAACTCCCGAGCTAAGAATCGAGGCAATAATATCCCCGGGCATTAGGGTAATAAAAGTTTAACTAGGGGCTAACAGTACAAAGTTCTAAGAACGCTGTTTTAGCATGGGAACGCAATGTATTGAAAAACTACACGAAAGTAACACTAAGATATAAACGATAGAAAGGGAGAGTAAAGGACAAGTCTAATTGTAACAATAAAGAAAGGAAAAGTCTATATAATACAATCGCCACCCATAAGAGACAGCGAGGGAAAAACGATTAAGCAACATGTGAACATTTTTAGTTCGGCTTCCTAATTTAAGAAATAACAAAAATAGGGATATGACAGAAAACTAATGGCATTTGTTTTCTGACATAATCATGGCTTGAATTCTAATATTAGATTTTCTATTCTAATAACTTACAATAAACTTGTTTCATCGGGGCCAATAACAACAAAGTTTGGTTTCAGCATGCGTCTAACATTGGTTCTTAAGTCCTAATGAACTAGACAAATTAACGAATAAAACCTTCTAGGTATGGTTTAGTTTCCATTACCCGCACGGACACAAAATACTACAAAATATAGAGTTATACATTAATTACCAAAGTACTAGTACAAATATAGAGTCAAACAAAAACAAAAATATTATTTACAGTTATTTACATGAATCTAAGCACCGTTAAGTGTCTTTAGTTAAAAGTACCCGATATTTAAGCATAGTTTTTCCGGGTATTTGGACGCAATACGCGGGTGCTGGGAGGTACAGGGGTCACAGTTTGTTTTGGTAATGGTACCTCCTGCATCTCTGGATCAAACCGTCTTCTCTATACAGGGTGATTCTAAAATGGTGGTATAACCGAACTACTGAGGGATCTATGAGCGATTTTAAGTCGAAAATGTTCTATGGAATTTTGTCATCCAGGCCACCGTTTAAAAGTTATGATAAGAATCATTTACGGATGACCCCTTAAAATTAATTAAATTCGAATACAAAAGCGCGCCAACATTTAAAAATTTTGTAATGGCACGTGCAGCCTTTTACTGTGCTAAAGTCTCGTGACTACGATCTTCCTAAAAATTCTTAAGCCTAATTTCAAATTAGATTTTGAACAGCGCAGACAGTGAACGAAACCAACCCGCTTTTTTAAAAACCAATTTTTAGTTAAACGCTTTTTGAGCCTAGAACGACTGGTGGATAAGAATCCGCGAGATGTATGCTCGACCACTTCGCCCTCGCCTAGGAAATGCTTCCTGCATTACTTCTGATTGCCGCGGTTACATTACTGGAACCATATGAGACTGCTGTATTGCGCCCGATGGACAGAGAGTAACAAGATGGCCCCGGCCAGATTACGCTTTCGCTGCGCCCTCTAGCGGCTAAAACTGATACGACCCCGGAAATTTTATTTTGCGTTATTATTTTCTTATTTATTAAATACCCTTTCGATTATGAATGAAATTAATTTAGTGTGATTTTGTTTTCACATAAACGTTAATGATAACTTTGTTTTTAAAACAAATGTTTTAAGAAAACTAATTAAGTACAGTTATTTGTTTTTATATTCGCATTATATTATATTGCCGTTTGAAAAACATATTGATAATTTTGACCAAACACTTTCCAAGATTATTTTCAGTTCCATTTTTGGATAAACAAAAATATAATTATAAGTATACGCTATAAAATATTTCTATTCTCGTTAAATTACTCAAATAACCCATGATAACAAATTTTACCAAGCACTTTTTAAGGTTATTTTCAGTTGCAATTTTTGACTAAAACGAAAAAAATAATTGGTTTACCTCTTAATTTTAACTTATAATAAGAGTAATCAATTACTAATCATCACTAATCTTAATTGTTTCTTAAATAACTAAAATAAAGTGGAGGTTGCAAAGACACCTAGGTATGGTTCTAGGTACTATTTATAAATTTCAATGCGATTCCGCACGCGAATAAAAAGGGGGAAAGGCACCCAGCCCGCAAGGGTCAGACAAATGCTTTTGCAACTCGAAGCGCAAAAGCAAAAACCAAAAATTTGAAGCTTAAATTATCATTTTTGTTCCACAAAAAATATTTGTCTTGGACATTTTAAGAAACTAACAATGAGATCGATTAGCAAGAAAACCCGAGGTGTTGTCAATTTTATATAAAAACAATTTTTATCGGCCAAACCATGATTTTGTGGCGGCCCCCAGCGGATAGAACTGGTATGACTCCGGCTTATTTATTTTTTTTGCGTATTTATTATGTTGTTTATCAAATAGTCTTCCGATTATGAATAAAATCTATCTAGTATTAGATTGATTTTCAGTTTAATAAAATAAGTAACAAATTTCTGTCCTATGAACTGGAACAATTAACTTTAAGCTTTTTATTGCAAACCTAACAAAAGTAGGCTGCTAATATACATAACTGGGAACTAAAATTATTCAATGAATGTACGTTTAAACCTCGGTTTAAACCAATATACAGCCATCGCATAGAGTTAGACCCCAGTCATGTTGTATTGAAACTTGATGCTATAGAAAATATAACCTAATGGGTAAAAATCATATATCATGACGCAGGTCAGTTCGTTATCAAAATTATTGATTATTTTCTTACTAATTGAAATTAATTAAAATTTAGTAGTTGTACAGTTTTGAAATGCTTCCCTCGTTGGGGGGCCTGGATTCTCTAATTTATAAAAAAAATGTATTTGCGGTGTTTGCTCTATTACAAGTATAATACACACTATACCCTATCGTACGTACGTAGATGACGCAACGGCGTAATTATTATATAACCAATGCTTATTTTTATTGAGGTAAGATTATTTATAAAAATAATATTGAACTTTTTTCTTAAGATTAGTGATGAATGTTAATTTCTTACTCTTATTAGTTATTAAAATTAAGAGTTAATTAAATAAAATATCATTAACATTTATAGGCAAATTTAAACTTGAAATGATAATTTTTCTTTGTCCGAACTTGTTACTGAAATGTGAAAAGAACCTTAGAAAGTGCTTGTGCTTGGTAAAATTTATTATTAGGATTATTTGAGTAATTAAACTTTAATAGAAATATTTTATTGCCAATGCCAATACTTAAAATTAAACATCAAATTATCATTTTTGTTTGTCCAAAACTGTAACGTGCTTAAAGAGAAAAAGAAAGTTTTCAGGCTTTAGCTTATCTAATCCCAACACCCAAATTCCCAAATTAAATGTGCAGGTATAGTTAACCCCAAAAATGTGTCTATCTGGAAGCACTTGCAAGTTAATTTAAGTAACTTAAAATATAAACACTTACATAGATGGTAATATCATAAACTTGCTTAGTTACAGAAGTTACCCTGATACACTCTCTAGAGACTACGGTATAAACTTCGTTTGGTTTACAAATCAAATATCTCTTACGTTAAAAATGTGTTTAGTTATTATTAGATCGTAATTTTGTAAAACTTCTAATGCTAAAAACGCGACATATTTTACTGCATATCTACCATTCGCGAATTTCCCGCCAAGAGTTTACAATTCAGAGGCGCTGCGTATACGCGCGCTACCATGGAAACGGCCCACCCTCAACTTAACGAGAGGCGAGAGTAACGCGCCCGCCGCTCTAGTAACGAGAGTCACGTGGTCCCCCTCCTCTCTCTTTCTCTTTCTCTCTGGCAAAAAAATAGCTAGCCCGTCGAGGGAAGAGTGAGATACTGTTGGTGAAAATCGCAGATGGGTACTAAGCCTCAATAGCTCAGTCTGTAAGGCGTTGTACTCTGGTGCCTGTGTGGATATAGACATGGCGGGTTCAAATCCCGGTCGTGCCAAAAAATTAATTCTTCAATAGTGAAATATTTACGGGACTTCGTATAGATGTCGCTGAAGTTCGTATTTCTAGCGGGAAGTTTGAAATGAAAGTAACTTTATTTATGATGGATTCTCCCAGGTCACATGAAAAATTGGGGGCAGAAAGGAGGGGGGAGAAGGCGCCCAGCCGTAGGGGGTAATTGCAATGCTTCCGCAGTCTATAGACAGCGAAAGCAAAAAGCGATTCGAGGGCGCTGGTATGGCCCTCCACTAATTACAACGCTTAATCAAAAACTAAACTGATAATGGCCACTTGTCGTCAAGGTCGTTGCGATGCTACTTTTAGTCTTGGATTCACCACAGAAAAACATTGGCGGGTTATTACGTCCACTCTTCATAAACTTTCCAAATTCATAAACATTTCCAAATTACCGCCAAAGATGAAAGAAAACCACTACAATTTGAACTCTTGCGCGTTTTGCAGCTTTAATACCCTTCCAAATTCCAACTGACTTTACAGTTAATTGCAATCCGGCCAAGAAAGCAAACAAAAGCCAGCGATTCATCAAGTTTTGAGAATCGAATGTGAGAACATCTAGTCAGACTCTCATTCCATGAGGAAAAACACGCTACTGACATTTAGTTGATTTCTTAATTTGGCTTCTGACTTTACAATTTTTACGTTACATTGCAGTAGAGCCCATGTGTTCCGTAACTTCTTACTCCATTGACGATCAAATTGTTAAAATTAAGTTTTGATCCGCTTTAAACAATTTTGCTTGAAAAGCTTCACTTCTTTTTGCGATTCTCAGAACATTAAACCTTTGTTGATTTTTTGTTAGGTTTTTCTCAATCCGGCAAGAATCTTCCCATTTGGTCCTTTTTTATTAAATTTTCAAGGCATTTCCCCATCTTAGTCTGGTCATGGGTTAGGTTTTTCTCAATTCGGCATGAATCTTCCCATTTGAACCCATTTTCAAGCTTACATTGGTGGAGGACTTCTTTATGGAGTTCACGGGGAAGTAAATCGCGCGCGCGATTACTAAACACGTGAGTCCCCTTAAAAAATGTATTCAACCCGCTGGGCTTTTGATTAATTTAATTAATTTTAAGGGGTCATCCGTAAATGATTCTTATCATAACTTTTAAACGGTGGCCTGGATGACAAAATGCCATAGAACATTTTCGACTTAAAATCGCTCATAGAACCCGCAGTAGTTCGGTTATACCACCATTTTAGAATCACCCTGTAGAGTCTTAGGTTTGACACGTGTTGAGTACCGATGAATTTATTGTCTTCATTTTCCAATTTAAATGCTAGGTCACCCGCTGCACTGGCTACACGGTAGGGACCCAAATATAGAAGGGCTAGTTTGGCCGATATACCCTCTTCCTTGGATGATTGAGGATGGGCTTTAATCAAGACCCAATCTCCGATCTGGATATTTACGGCATGGTGTCGCGAATTGTAATTTCTTTTTTGGCGCGTTTGTGATAACGCGATGTTATCCCGGACTCGTTTTTCCATCGCGGTCATGGTTTTCTCCATTTTCGCGGCATATTCCTCCATGGTAATCAGATCAGTAGGTGGTTTCGCGAGGGCATTGTCAACCGGTAAACGCAGAGCTCGACCATATGTAAGTTGTGATGGTGGAAACTCCGTGGTCGAATTCACGGCGGAATTAAGAGCTAAAACAGCTTCCGGAAGTCGTACGTCCCATTTTCGATGGGCGTCGTGTGCATAAATACGTATGATCTCTTTAAGGGACCGATTGTACCTTTCCATCATATTAGCCTGCGTATGGTACACCGATGTGGTATGGTGCGCGATTCCGTTATTCTGGCACATTTCGGAGAACAACCGAGATACAAATTAGCTCCCGTTGTCCGAAATGATGACTCTGGGTAACAGAGTCGACGAACCACGGAGGCTGTAGCGCGTCTCAAAGGATAAGCTTCCAGCCATTTAGAAAAGGTATCGACTATTACTAGAATAAAGGAAGATTGTTTGGCGCTCTGGTGCAAAGGTCCAACCAAATCTATACTGTACACTTCCCCAGGTGAGGTCGGCACGATTGGTTGTAGGAAACCCATTTGTTTTTCGTGAGTTGGCTTGGCTTTTTGACATCGATAGCAAGACAAGACATACGTTTTGCAGTCCTTGGTCATTTCTTCCCAAAAGCAGCGTTGTCGCGCGCGGAATACCGTCTTTTCTATTCCGAGGTGACCCGCTTTAGGATCGTCATGAATTAGCGTTAAGATCGCTTCGCGTAACGAGCGCGGAATACAAGGAACCCACTTTGGTACCTCATTAAGGGTGTTTTTGCCATCCGATATAAATACGAATCACTTAGCAGATATTGCGAAGCCTGCTTTCGAATAACACGCGCGAGGGGCTTAACATCCGGTAACGTCCCATGACTAATAAAGTCAATAATAAGTTGGAGTCGGTGATCTTCCTGTTGATGAACTCTCAAAATTTCTGGAGTTAAAGCTGGTAACGCTTCTAATATCTCTTGATGACCTTGTTTTATGGCTAAAACATTGATATGGGCTACAGATTTTACCCCGTTGGGAACGAAGAGTCTTTCTACTTCTTCCTCAAACGGTTCTAGACTATTATCTTCTCGGCATACTCGGCCCTTGTAATAGCATCTGGGACTATGTTCTCCTTTCCAGGTATATGTTCTACGATAAAGCTAAACTCTTGTAGTAATAAAGCCCATCGAACAAGACGACTATTGATGTCTCGCATCTTGTTTAGCCAGACCAGCGCTTTATTATCCGTTCTTAGGGTGAAAGTATATCCGTCCAAATAATTTCTAATCCTCTTTACGGCGATTACTACCGCTAGCAATTCTCTCTCAGTCGCGTGATAACGTTGTTTAGCTGGTTGTAGCATGTAGCTAGCAAACGCGACTACTCGTTCTTTCCCTTCTTCATCTTGCTGTAATAAAACGGCGCCTACCCCGGTCTGCGAGGCATCCGTTTGCAGAATAAAGGGCTTGTTCTTATCTTTGAAAGCCAGAACTTAACTTTCTATTAATTTACTTTTTAACTTGTCAAAGGCTTCAGCTTCTGACTTTTCCCATCTCCCAGTACGTTTTTCTTTAGTAATCGAAATAACGGCATAGCTATATCGGCCATGCGGGGCAGATCACTTCGATAAAAATTTACGAGATCCAGAAAGGATCAAAGCGACGATACATTTGTTGGTGTTGGAAAATCTCTAATCGAGTCTACTTTTCTCAGATCGGTCTCTATTCCGTCGGCTGACACGACAAAGCCTAAAAAAATTTATTTTTCTTTGGAAGAAACTGCATTTCGGGAGGTTGCAAGTTAGATTGGCTTTTCGCAGAGCCTCTAAGACGAATTCTAGATGTTTTAAATGCGGTACTCACGATGGGCTTGCTGGACCAACAGGCCACTGGCCCGGCGGCGCTTCCCTTGAGGCGGCAGTAACGTTTGTACGTAGTCGCTTTGCGAGAAAACGACTTTTGCGAGCGGACAACCCGAGACGGACGGGCCGGACGAAGAGTGCGAAAAGGAACAAAACGGTCTATGCCCTTTGTGATCAAGGCGAGTAAGGCGTCCCAGGAATCGTCCAGAGAGGTGGCCCCAAGGACCAAGCCTCAATAAGCGGTCGCGAGATACGCGTTAAACGCTTTATAGAAGTCCCGTACCGGCCGGAGTGACTTCGTGACAGGCGAAGTGGGGAAAGCGACTCGGAACAGTAGCGTGTCGTGGTCACTGGAGCTGCGTGAGGTGGAGGTCGACCACGTGCTCTAGGAATATCCTGGTCTGTGGTGTGGCTAGTGGTTCGGGCACGAGCGAGGGCCAGTTAATCCTAGGGTAGTTAAAATCACGAATGATGAGACAACTACAGGAGTTAAGGGCGCAGTAGTCGTTAACGCGAGAGAGGAGCTGCAGGAATGGACAATGGCTGTCAAACGATGGAGACCGATAGACAACGCAAACGACGAGGCTGGACTGAGTGTTATTGCACAAAACCGTGAGGGCTTCAAGGTCATGGGCCGAAGACCAGGCTGAGATCTCCGCGGGTTGATAGAGTTGTTACTGGGGTATAAACCGTTGTTGGGGGAGCTACCTGCTGCATAACTGGCTGTGGAGGCATTACTTGGGGTTGGGGTATCACTTGTGACTGTGAGACTACTTGGGGTTGTATCTGATATACTGGTTGCTCTCTGATTATTATGTGTTCCTGATATGTCTGAGCCTTGACTTGAGTCTCAGAGGTTTGTTGAGATTTTTCCTCATTAGGACTTGTCTTAATTGGGTTTTGACTCTATTTGGGTTTATTTAGGCCTAAGGTTTGTTCGATTTTTAAACAAGCGTCATGTAAATCTGCAATAGTGTACAGGGGATAAACATAATTAGCCCTTTAAATTCGGTTCTTAAATTTCTTTTCATCATTAAAAGTAATTCATCATCCGGTATTGGAAAATGTGGGTTCTGATTTACCCTTGCGAAATAACCGAAAAATTCGTCTACTGACTCATTGGGTTTCTGTAGCCTATTATTTAAATCTATTCTAACCTTCGCTTCCTCATCCTCAATTTTATAATGTCGTTTCGGTCTCCATTTAAATTCGGGCCATCCCATTTCGTGAGGGAGGGATCGAAACCAGTATAGGGCATTTTCTCGTAGAAGGAGGGGCATAACATGCATTCTTTCATCCTCACTGATTTTATGAAAAGTCGCGTACTCTTCTTCTAGCCGTAAAATGCTAGTCTCTCCGGGGGATCTAAACCTTTTACGCCGCCTTGGCTAGCGATTGCCATATTCAAGAAAGATTGCAAAATCGAGGCTAAAAAGGCAGCCAGTTGAGCACCTCCTCTATTTGGATTGCTTTGTTGGGGTTGAGGGTTTGACATTCCCGGGGGCTGACTATAGCCTTGAGCAGGAGGAGGTTGTGGAATTCCTTGTGGGATATTAGGAACCTGTCTAGTTGGTCTCTGTGTCTGTCCTTCGGATACGGGATTTGTTATGTTCTTCCTAAGACAGGCATTTGTGTATATAACTAAGCTACTACGTGGAATTGTTCCACAAGGAGAGGTAGTAGGTACTGTATTTGGTATAGTGGACGTTACTGGGTGATTAATTTGACCAGTTGGGGCCCAATTATTCATAAATCTCTTGGCCCTAGCATATGAGCTATCTTGAACTAATTCGACTCTAGGTTTTGATTGACTAGCTTATGGGGTTTCAGTTAAATTAACCAAATTAGGGGTACTCCCTCCATGTCTAGTTTGAATTTTAATTGTCCCCTGGGGGTTGTATATTTGGCTTTCACGATTGAATAAGGCTAAGTTTCAAGCGCGTTTATTCAACTCGTCCTCAGCTGCTTTGGGAACTGTATATGGGGGATTTTGTATCCTTTCTTCCTGAGTATTTAAAAATCGACTTAAATCTAAATTACTATCCCATAGGGGGTTCATCATTAGCGTAAGAGGCACTAGCCATATGGTTACCCCCCATTTCACCCAATTTAAAACACCCAATTCCCATTTACCCAAACCTCATTCAACGCAATTCCCAGTTCTCCTATTCCAATTAGCCCAATAACGCATACCCAAAAAGACTCAAATAGAGTAGAATTTGATTGTTTTATTTATTTTTTCATAACATAAGGGATACACTTACTTGAAGTGTATAACAGCCCCAAAAATGAAGAGACGTCCTCCTAACTAAACCTAACATAACAATAATGTTTTGGAAAAGGCATATTATTTGAGAAGTCAATAAAGCTAAACATCAATATTTTGGAAAAGGCGTACCATAGTTAAATGATTTATAAAATATTACTAACCTAACTTAACCAACCCAAACCTAACCTAACATAACAGTAATGTTTTGGAAAAGGCATATTATTTGAGAAGTCAAAAAAGCTAAACATCAATATTTTGGAAATGGCGTACCATAGTTAAATGATTTATAAAATATTACTAATCTAACCAAACCAAACCCAACCTACCTAACCCTAACTCAGAATTACGGGGGCATATTTTCCTTTCGAAGTTTTCAGCCATTCGACTTCCATATTACACTGATCAACAGTCTCTTTTATAATAATTTTAAAATATTGCTTTTTTTATTGGAAAATACGAATTAATAAAACGGGTATGTTATTCGTGCCAAATTCCTGTGTTATCGCCTTTTGTGGCAAACGGAAATTGGGAGAAATACATTTGGGTGAATCAGAAATATATGATTTTGATTAAATTCTTCTGATTGGGACAAATGAGATTGGTGATATGGGGGGACACCAGCCATATTTGATTCGCTTAGCCGAGAGGGACGTAGGATATTACCGACCACGAGGTTAGGCTTAGCTACCGGCAACGTGTATTCCGAAGTTTCCGTATCACGGGAGGAAACCGAAGAAATATCCGAATCCTGGCTTTCGCGATATAATTTTAACTTTGGGCACGATTCGGGATTACTCATTAAAATTTTCAAAAAATTTATCTATCCGAAAAATAATTTGGTTTATCACAAGATTTAATTCTAAAAATGAATAATTCTAATCTAATTAAATACTACAATAAATAAAATTGATGATTGAAACCGATTTACAATGAAAATGTGGAAGTGCGCCTTCAAATGTTCGAGAAGGGACAGTTCCAAGATGGCGACGATCTCGCTCAAACTAGAACTAACCTGTAACTCAGCTCGTGAATCGGGCCCGACCACCCCGACGGAGAAGAAAAGCGACGGGACGCGATAAACCATAACCGAGGTTCAAAAGAACGGGCACGGCACCAATTGCACAGAATGCCCCAGTGAGAAATTAAATTGGCCGGTCGCTAAAGGGGATTTCTGTCACAGGAGGTTAGGTAACCCTGATTTAACAAAGGGGGACCTCGTGACAACGTTAAGTCTTAAAAAACGGGGATTCTAAGATAGGCCTAGTCTGACAACTTCATCCCGTTGGATCTTAATGAAAGAAATTATTCATACCTTCGGCTCATGTTGTAATGTGGTAAAACGAAATTTAATTAAACTTTTAATTTTACAAAGAAAAACTTTTCCAAAGTATTTCCCGAGGGACGACGACACGAGTTTATAAGACTATCGCGAGACGCGAGACCAGAGCTTCTCCCCGTTGACGGCTTCCGAACAAAATTGAAGTGCCGTGGGTCTTTCACAGAGCGGCTTTTATATTGAAAAAATCATAAAGGGGGAGAAGGAGAGAGAATGAAGAAGAAGGAGGTGACGTAGCCGACGAAGGAGCGGACATATTCCGGGGAATATGTCTGACCCTTCGTCGCTTGCAACGGTTTCTGGGCGAAACCGCTGCTTCATAAACCACATGTCACGTAGCAATGCAAACGGTATGTCCTCAAGTAGTTGCGGTAAAGTCTCTCTTAAAAACTCGAGATATGCCTCGATATTTAGTCTGGGTGGTAGAAAATGAGGCCCTAATAAATGTGAGCCGACAATTCGGAACCACACATTAAAACTAAATTGAACTTGGTGACTCCTAACAGTTGTTGCATGTGGGTTTATCTCACGCCATTCCTGGTCGTTGTGATAGTTCAAAATACCATCAAGGAAGAAAGATGCCTCATTAGTAACTAAAAGAGCGCATGGGAATCGATGATCTTCAACTCTAGGCACAAATTACCGGCAAAAGTCTAGGCGTCTAGGATAATCTGCAGCGTTAAGAGAGCTCTCCATTATGTCCATACCGGAGGTTGAAGCGACTCTGTGGTTTTGTGAACAACAGCATCGTACTTTATACCAACCGACCGCAATTTTTACGATCTGAGTAAAATATTTTTCTTTCTGATTGTTTACGCGGCTAGCAACTGCGTTTCAACCAGTCAAATCGCGCTGGAAATTTTCCACTGGCTCAGGGAGAGATCATTCAACTCTCCTCCTCTACAATTAAACGGCACTGGGGCCACAAAATGCGTCTTAAAGGATAATTAAGAAATACAAAAAGTTATTTTTCGTTGTTTATTGGTAGAATTCATTTTCGTCGAATGCGAAAACCCTACTATTAGTCAGCCAAGACATACTTATCATTCTTTCCTGAAAGGTGGCTATCAGGAATGTATTTTGCAATGAGGTTCTTCAGAGCAAGTCTTATGATTGCTGAAGTGTGGTCTTCCTCGTAAGGCATGCAAGCGAAAGTACGAATGACGGGGTCAAAGTGTTTGGTCACGAAGGGCCTCGTAAGGCTCAGAAAATTATTTTTTATCGCCATTTCCAGAAATCCGTCGTAAATGAAATGCTTACCACAGACTCAGGCCTAAAAATATCGTGAACTTCTGTTTTCAATTCTTTCAGTATTCTCATAAAGCTGAGGAATGACTGAACGGTAACATGTTGTGCGCGAAGTTATATGGTACCTTGGTTCTAAAATATGAAGAAGTTTTGGTAAAACTTTTGTCTTCAACAATTGAATACGGTTGAAAATCCATGGCAATCATTCGGCTGATAACATTAGTTATTTCTATAGCCCTTGGGTGTGATTTTGAAAATATGGTGGCTCTTTTAAACGCCTCCTTAACGTTGGTTGCTTGATTACGGTCTTAAATTTCTCCACATCCACTTGAAGTTGCTTGTAAGAGTCTTCATGCTTTCGCCCGAATATGATTCCTCATGCTAGACGTGTTGTCAGCCTTGATTTTAAGTTTCACATCGCAAATATTACAGATGCAATCGTCACCGGATTGATGAAAGTATTCCCAAATTTTACTCTTATGTCTTTTGGGTTTTAAAACGCTACTCTAACTTTCACCCTCATCTGCCTCGAACTCTCTTCCAATTCCATGTCTTCAGAATCATCCTCAGAAAGTTCAAAATATTCATAAATATTCCATTTACGTTTACTCATTGATTATTCTAACACGCAATTCCGTAGCGTTGGGAATAAAATTTAACGCAAAAATTTCTTCCTTTTTTCCTGTCTGGCTATACTGTATCACTACGTTTTACTCTAAACACATGGCTTTGTTCCCTTACTACTCGCCTACCGCTTTGCTTGAAATAACTAAATCCAATCATCCCTTTTTTAAAGTTGAATTAAGCAACAACCCTAGCAAATGTTTTTCTATGCCTAACGGTGTTGCCCTATTGTAGCGTCATCTACGTACACTATTAATTTTGCAACATTATCTGAGTAATAATTGTTCATTGTTAATTCTATATTAAATTTAGTTTCTCTATTGCAAATTGTATGCATTACCAAAAGGGTTTAAAATATCTTTGGCTTATGTGTTAAACATTAGGCCGATATGATGGTGCTAAAAATTAAATTTTCCCGTCCCAACGGACCTAAGCCTCTCCACAGTTAGCGCGCGGCGTTACGTTGTCGAATTTTGGGTAGTAGAAAAAGTGACCCATCCCAGGAGAATTTATATATTTTAAATTAATATTTTTTGAACTTCTTGCTCATGCGCTCTAGAGCAGTGAAAGCATCAGTTTGACACTTGTTGGCTGGCTGCACGGTCCTTTTCCCTCTTTCCGCGTGCATAACCTGATGATAATTTATTACTAGTACTCAGAACCATACGTAGGTGTCTCTGCAACGTCAACGTATTTTATTTATTTAAGAAATTAGTTTCTTAAGAGTAGTGAATAATAGTAAGGGATTATACTCTTATAAGTTAAAATTAACAATTAATTAAGTTAATTATAACTTCGATTTATACACAAATTTAAACTTCAAACGATAGTTTTTGTTTACCTACCTTAGAAATTGATTGGTAAAATTTATTATTAAAAAATATTTAGGTTATCAAATGGCAATAGAAATATTCTATTGCGAATACAAATTCTAAAAAAAACGTTCGATAACATTCAAAACCAATTTAACATTATTTTAAGGTCAAAATTATCAGTAATGTTCGTTATATTATCATGATTTCCTATAGCTTTAAAGCAAAGGGCGGCTCCGTTGGTACCTCTTAAAGATCACTTTCTACTACACAGTGGCTATTGTTAAGCCAAAGGCAGGAACCAATCAGACCTAATGTACTAAGTCTGATTAGTTCCGGCCTTTGGCAAGATAAAACTCGTAATCAGAAGGTTACTCAGAATGCTAAGAGTGATAATGGAGCCACCTGTTGCTTTAAAGAAGAGTGTGTTACAATTGAAAGGAAACACTTTCTTTTGAGCCAAGACTTACGATTTAAAGAAAAATATATTCTTTATGATAGACGCTATTTTGGTCTTTCTCAAATAGCTAAGCTACTCTTCAGTGTTTGAATGTCATGATTCACCCCAATATTAACAATGAAAATCGACCAAGAATTGCTCTTTTCTGCTCTATTTTTATAATTTTACTTTTGTCTGGTACTTTTAACCACTAATTTCTTATCCATAATGTGCAGTGCTATTAAGAATTAGTTGGTGAAAAACTTCCCAAGTTTATTTGCTATATTTTGTATGTAGATGTTTCCGTACCTGGTTTAATTCTAATCTAGTAGCTGATTATCAATTTAAAATGGATGGCAAATAAGTGGTCCTTAAGTTACAGGGCGAGAATTATCACGGCTTCTGTCTCTGTCTTCACTTGAACTTAAGTTATAAACGTATTTCCACATAATTCTTAAGTGCTTTTTAACGTTTTTTATTTTGAACTTATTTATATTTAAAGTTTTTTTACTAAATATTTGGCTTTCATTTTAAAAATATCGTCAATTTAAATACCCTCTTTTGAGTAAAAAAAGTATTTTATGGAACTTTTCGTAAACTCTTAGCAAGTCGGTTTTAAGTATTTTATACGTAATTAAGGGCCTGGGGACATCCGAATTGTTCAAAAATAAGCTTTCCTTGGTTAAAGCCTCTATAATTAAATTATAGGGGTCTGCCACTAGTTATTTTTGGATTTTGAGTCGGGTTCGGATTTTGAAACTATTAACAAATTGCGTTAATGACTATTTTTTCAAGCGAAGTAAACTACTCAAGCCTTCCAACATAGTTCAAAATGTTCAATGGGGTTTAAAAATATTTTTAAACTTTTAAATTCTTACAGTATTAGTTTACTGATATATTTTAGAGCGGTACCTCATTTTAATCGGTAATGTAATTTTCTGTGTGGAACCTGTATTGTGGGCAAGCTTAAATATTTTTCGTCCTCAATCACCATATAATTGACAAAAAGAGCTATACGCGTACGGTAATTGTGTGATAACTTAAACGAGTGAATGGATTCAGTCACCCAAGCAAAATTTCTTCCATCTAGAGGATGACGAATATCTTTTAATATCCTTGATATATTTCAACTACGAGTGCCAATATAGACAATGCTAGTAATCCGAAGTAAAGCTTTGATGCCTCAAAAATGATTTGCATTCCAAGTGGTCTCCAAGTGTCAGTTTCCGCTGGCTGCTCGTATACCTTTCTTATCGAAAGTCTTGTTTCCGCTCCTACGACGATTTCCTGATCAGTTTCATGAAAAGCAAGAGCCCTGAAATACAATTGTTTTTCGATTAACTGAAGTCAGTGGCGTCATTAGGCCTATTTTTTGGGGGGGGGCTATAGCTACTCAAATTTCAAACTTAGCCCGCACCCAAAATAATTCGTAAACCCTTAAAAATAGTATCATCTTTGCTGAAATGAATTTCAATGTATACTCATGGAGTGTTTTTAATTGTACAGTATTTCTTAATTTAAGACGTCGTGACCCATTATGAAAAGCCTTTGGGTGTTATGGACAAGTAATAAAGATTTATTTTTTTTGATTGAATTTTGAAGAAAAAAAAAATAAATAAAAAGAGACTATTCAACAGATGGAGACAAGTAAAATGTTTTACGTTCTTTTGAAGGGAGTCTAAATAGTGGGGACTAAAAGCAAACCAAAACTAAAAATAAAGAATAAATAAGAATAAGGATAAATAAGAATAACTTCACGTTGACACAAATTGTCGGATAGTTATAAAGGTCTACAAAAATTGCAATGAACCCATTACGCAATTTGTTTTATAAATTTCTTATAACTTTCAAATAGTTTGCCCAGATTAAGCTCCCCCTACGACGCAACTGGCTGAGTAAAATAGCTTACATCCTCTTTTTAGCTTTATATAAGCTTGAAATACTTATACAAAGGGACAAAGACACTGTCTGGCTGGTTGATATGCCACGTGAATTAAGGCATCCTAATAGCTATGGAATTTGTGACTTTTTTCACTCGATCTTTACAGTTTATTACCAGCAATGTAAAATTTTTATATACAGGGTGTTTCTGGAAAGTCTGGCACAAATTAACAGGCATTTTCCTTGGGTCAAAAGGAGTCCGAAATATCCTGTGACGTTTTGGGGTAGAGCGCTCCGTTGCGACGTTATGGGCTCTCAAAAGTAGGCCTAAAAACAAGGAGATCTTGCAGAATTATAGCACTAGTATTGTGGTTTTGACCCAATTGTTTTCCATTATTGAACATAAGGCAATGATCGAAATAAGTTCAAACCTAGTGGAAGACCGTGAACGTGTTAAACGGCCAAAAGCGTTAATCCCTTTGTTTTTATTAATGATTGTAATTAAAGGTAAGGAAAGTAGCTCAGATATCGGTTACTTGTTCGTTACTTGTTTTGTAACTGACCAGTCTTTTATTCTTTTTTTCAATTAGACACATTACTTTTACAATAATTCGAATGAACCCCTTAAATTTTACAATAATTTGAATCGAACCCATTACATTTACAATAATTCGAATCGAACCCCATTACTTTTACAATAATTGGAATCGAACCCCATTACTTTTACAATAATTCGAATCGAGCCCCATTACTTTGGGACCGTCCATAAACTACGTCTAACTCTTATGGGAGGGAGGGGGTTTCTAAATTTGTGACGGTCCGTGACAAGGGGGAGGGAGGGGTTCTTCGATGCGTTACGTCACATTTAGCACTGATTTTGTTACGAAGTCAGTAAGAGGCCGATTGGCTCTCTTATTTTATAGAAGAAGAAAGACAACATTCCATAGTCCACCGTTACAATAATTTACCAAAATTGTTATTCCATCATCGCTTAAACAGTAGAAAATTTAAGCAATTATCTACTATTTACACCTTTATATAGCCAATTTAAATAGCGCATTTAAAATAAACAGCGTAAACTCTCTTATGTCTCTGTTTATTCGCCCCTATTATTTGTGAGGATGAATCAAATCCCACTGCCGATTGAAATGGTTTCGATTCTTTGGCAAATTTTCTAAATCTCAAGCTCAATTAGTCTGTTTTCGGTGACAGTGTCGAAACCTAAAAAGTGTGCCCCTTTAACTAAACTTTATGGAACTTTTTTGAATGTTATAAAAAGCACATCTAGACATTAAAATTCTAAATGTCAATCAGAGGGAAAAAGCTTAAAACGGAAGAGAACTTGAATTTTCAGCCGAGCAAAATATTTCTGAGAGGGCGGCATATCTCTCAAAAAATTAATAAAATTAAATTTGTAAATTAAGACAAATCATAGTGCGGAGGGGAGGGGGGTTAAAGAAATGTGACGTGGTTTTTAGGGGAGGGGTCTGAGAAAAGCGTGACGAAGCGTGATCTGGGGGGACGGGGGGGTCAGAAAATGCTTTTTTTCGCGTGACGTAGTTTATGGACGCTCCCTTTTACAATAATTCGCATCGAACCCCATTACTTTTACAATAATTCGAATGAAACCCAATTACATTGTTCTACAAAAATTGTTCAAAATGGGCACCATCAACGTTTAAGCAAACTTGCGCGCATCATTTAAAAGATTCAGGAACACGTTCGAAGATTCCTGGCGTGTTATGGATGCTATCACATCCATCAATTATCCTTTGTTCGACATCGCGAACTTCACTTCGGTATACCAAGTCCTTGAGATGGCCCCAAAGAAAAAAATCGCATGGGTTGAGATCGGGAGATCTTGCTGGTCACGCAACAGTTCCGCCTCGACCTATCCACCTCCGTTAAAAACAAATTATGCTGTGTTGGTCTAAACATTAGAGTAGTTTTCAACGTCAGAAGTTGTAGGTTTTTTACAGACGGCTTAAATGTGTGTACCTTAACGTGCTTCATGGCGTGCGTGCACATTTGGAAGCTTATCTGGAACTAATCATGGTCTACTTCACGAATGCAAAGTACTCAGATATCCATCTTATGTATGGACTGGCTCGTGGAAATGCGGTGGAAGCTCGGCGCTTGCACTTTCCTCAACGACAAGTTCCCAATCGACAAACATTTACGGCAGTCGACAGACTCTTGAGAGAAACCGGGAAACTTCCCGAGGATGTAGAGGACACCGTTTTGACAATTTTCGAAGATGATCCAACAACCAGTACTAGGAACGTCGGGCAGCAATTGTGCGTTAACCATGTACTCGTCTGGAAATGTAAAACAATGTAATTGGGTTTCATTCGAATTATTGTAAAAGTAATGGGGTTCGATTCGAATTATTGTAAATGTAATGGGTTTGATTCAAATTATTGTAAAATTAATGGAATCGATTCGATTTATTGTAAAATTTAAGGGGTTCATTCGAATTATTGTAAAATTTAAGGTGTTCATTCGAATTATTGTAAAAGTAATGTGTCTAATTGAAATAAAGAATAAAAGACTGGTCAGTTACAAAACAAGTAAGAAACAAGTAACCGATATCTGAGCTACTTTCCTTACCTTTAATTACAATCATTAATAAAAACAAAGGGATTAACACTTTTGGCGGTTGAACACGTTCACGGTCTTCCACTAGGTTTGACCTTATTTCGATCATTGCCTTATGCTCAATAATGGAAAACAATTGGGTCAAAACCACAATACTAGTGCTATAATTCTGCAAAATCTCCTTGTTTTTCGGCCTACTTTTGAGAGCCCATAACGTCGCAACGGAGCGCTTTACCCCAAAACGTCATAGGACCTTTCGGACTCCTTTTGACCCAAGGAACATGCCTGTTAATTTGTGCCAGACTTTCCAGAAACACCCTGTATGTATACTTGGTGGTGCTTAAGGTATGCTCACTATTGTCTTTTCGTGAGCATTATCGCGCTTCGCTGGTGTCCTATCTACACACACGGGCTTCCTAAAATGGAAGGAGAGAAGGCAACACCTCCACAACGTTTCAACCAATGAGCACGACTGCCAATCGGTTTGAATATTTATCATGTATCAAATTGTAAACCCTCATTTTAATGATTGAATAATGACAGAAATCAGCCTTCTTTCGATTAAATAATATTTCCCTAAAACATGGTTTTTTTCTTTTCAATTCAATTTGTAGGAAATAAATATAAATAGTTGTATTTTATTGGTTCATTTGCATGTGTACAACGATGATACACCTACTTTTTCATGGAATTTCAAGGTGGTCCTTTTTGTCAATAAAATCTTCAGCGACACCCCCAAATTGGTTACTAAATCAAAGGTTTGAGTCGATGGCGCCAAAAAGGTTTTATATTCCGTTCTAGGACCTCATTTTGACGATGGATACCAATTTTCATATTTTGAAAACTATTACCGGTCAAGATATCAAAAGAAATGTGGGAAAAGACCGCAAAGTTTAGATAATATACGATACATTTCAAAATAACACAACTTTCAAATTTATATGATTTGAAGCGAATAACTTTGGGAAACTTCATTTTTTAGGTATATCTATCCACAAAAAAGGTGAGACGCGACGTTTGTCGAAAATGGCAATAATAACCCTTTACCATAAAGAGTAAATAAACATTTTATGTAAATATAGTCGGAATGACATTTTTGAAATGAAACGGCTCTTGGTCATTTTAATGAGTCTTATTTGTATACTCGACCACTTGGGTAAAATGCAGAAGAAAGTCAATATGTTGCTTAATGTGTCCATAGATATGAAGTAGTTCAGCTATAGCTCGCTCAACGTTTAAGCTAGCTGTTTAATTATGGTCAGGATTCGATCACGCATTGGCTCCGTACAAATCTTACCAAATATGATTGGTCTTTGCTGAAATATTAAGTAAGATATCGTACGTACCTCAGAAAATGAATATTACATGTAGATGGCGTCGAAAACATAACTTTGAAACTAAAACGAACGTTTAATAGCAGATCGATTAAATTTCTAATTGCTTTCTCGATAATAGAAGCCACACTCAAGAAGAAGGTGATTAACTGCGTTGCCATAGAGATTAGACGTTTAAATGACTATAAACTTGTTTGCTCGATAACAGCTAGTGTGATGTGTTCGAAGCGTTGCCATGGTTTTTAAAAGTCATTTAGAAAATAGGAAAAACTTTGAAGTTTTAACCACTCGAAAAGCGCTATAAAAATCTCAACGGTGGATAACACTCATTCGTTTCATTGTATTTAGGGTTCTAAGCCAGTTTTGAGATAAATTTATATTAATATAAAGAAATTTTGATAGGACATTCGTAAAAAATCCAATCAAGTACCTTGACCTTATATAAAACTTGGGTCCCTACAAGGTAACTTTCCTTACGAACTCCAGTTTTGACATGGCGTGAGCAGGAGGCATTTTGTTTAACTAGTTGCATTTAAATAGTCTCTTAATTACTTCTGCATAAAATTGTATACGCCCATGACTTGAACCCGGGACCACTCGCACCGAAAGCGAGTATCATGCCCCTTGACCAACGAACCATGTGTGTTTTTGGAAAATGCTCTTCTTATGGACCTACCCTGTAATAAGTTGCTTTCAAATATTCACTAATTACTAATGCAAAAATAGGATCCGTCCGGGATTTGAACCCGGGACCACTCGCACCCTAAGCGAGTATCATACCCCTAGACCAACGGACCATGTATGTTACTGAAACATGCTCGACTCATGGTCCTAGAATTTAACTAGTTGCATTTAAATAGTCTCTAAATTTTTTCTGCAAAAATAGGATCCGTCCGGGATTTGAATCCGGGACCACTCGCACTCTAAGCGAGTACAATACCCCTAGACCAACATACCATTGGTGTTTTTGGAAAATGCTCTTCTTATGGACCTACCCTGTAATAAGTTGCTTTCAAATATTCACTAAATTACTTCTGAAATATGTCGGGCCGTCCGGGATTTGAACTCGGGACCACTCGCACCCAAAGCGAGTATCATACTCCTAGACCAACGGACCATGTACGTATCCGAAACATGCTCGACTTATGATCCTGCAGTTCAACTAGTTACATTTAAATAGTCTCTAAATTTCTTCTGGAAAAAATAGTATCCGTCCGGTATTTGAACTCGGGACCACTCGCACCCAAAGCGAGTATCATACCCCTTGACGAACGGACCATGTGTGTTTTTGGAAAATGCTCTTCTTATGGACCTACCCTGTAATAAGTTGCTTTGAAATATTCACTAATTACTTCTGCATAATATCGGGTCCGTCCAGGATTTGAACCCGGGACCACTCGCACCAAAAGCGAGTATCATACTCTTAGACCAACGGACCATGTTTGTATCCGAAACATGCTCGACATATGGTCCTACAATTCAACTAGTTACATTTAAATTGTCTCTAAATTTCAGAGGGGCCCCGAAATTAGGTTCCCATAATATTAAAAAATAACATTATTACAATATTTTTATCTAGGCCTACAAGGAAATTTACTTTAGACAAAGTTTCACACGGATGATGAACCTTTTGGCATCTGATTTTTACAATATTCTACAAAATGGGAAGTGGGTTAACACTTTCGTATAAAAAGTTTTTGACTAGCAAGAAAAGTCATCTCGCTTTTTGATTTTTAGCCACATAGTATGATGTACATCTACGATGAAGCTCTTATAGTTTGACCTGCCCTGTTGTCATTCTCGTAGTAGTAGTAGTAGTAGTAGTGTAAAAGTTTTGGTTCGTCATTGAAGGGACAGTGAATGAAAGAGGATTGTAGTGAGGTGATATTTTTCGATCCTTTTCTACAAGGATGGGGATTGTTGTAATTATTTTTAGTTCAGGGAAACGAAGGGCTAATCACTGGGATTTTCTGTACTTCAATGAAAGGGAGACTTCCATCTATTTTGATAATAATAATAATTAGCTTTATTAGGATATTCTCTTCAGCTACTGCTGGTTTACAGGAGAGTCCGTCGTTAAAATATTTTAAATGTTTTCTTTGATTGTATAACATTAAAGATTTTCTTTGATTGTTTAAAATTATAAGATAAAGAAACAATAATATAAAATTTGAAAGTAAAAAATAAATGTAATCTAAGAGGATTTTACATTTAGTTTATCTCTATTATAAAATAATCTTGGTTTTGATAAGGACCAGAATAGAGGACTATGTAGACTATGTAGTTGTGCGCTAAGTGCTACGAAGATAGTTTTTCAATTCTTTTTGAAAAGTTGTAATAGTTGTGCAGCTTTTTAAATCGGTAGGCAGCGCATTCCATAGTTTTATTCCTATGTTTTTTACCATTTTTTGGGACCATTTATTTTCGCGTGCTCTTGGGAAGTTAGTTTGGCTACCTCTAGTAATGTATCTAGGATAACGTTTATTTCCCTCCTCAAATAGCTCTTGAATATACGATGGGGTGGTTTTGTTATGTATGTACACTTAAATATCGCACTATTCTTCAGGCTGTATCAGTTTACAATTCTAATACCAGGATTGAAAATATTTCAAGAGAGCTTATTTTATTTCTGAAGTAGATAATTGTAAACAGTATTTTTTTGGAAAAGGCATATTATTATTTGGGAAGTGAATCAAGATAAACAACAATATTTTGGAAAAAGGCGTAGCATTGTTACACCATTTCCAAAATATTACTAACCTAAGTCTAACAAAACAAAACAAAACCTAAAAATCCCACCTGAACCCAACATAACCAAACCTAACCTAACCTAACCAAACCTAACACTATTGGGGGTTCAAATAATCAACTTGAAGCTAACCAGATCTGACCTAGTTCTATTTAAGTTCATATAACACAGCGTACACCATAACAAACAAGAGTCGTTTTTCGTATTCCTGTTTTTCTGCTTTTTAGAGAACTGCTGTAATGGTACGCCGCGTTTACGAGAACCGCTGTAATGGTACGCCGCGTTTACGAGAACCGCTGTAATGGTACGCCGCGTTTACGAGAACCTCCGAATCGGTAACTGTTGTAACGGGTAAACTGCCATTTCGGGAAACCGCTATATAGGGAACTGCTGATATGAGGACCGCTATTATGGAATCCGCTCATACGGGAACCGCTGATATGAGGACTGCTATTATGGAATCCGCTCATACGGGAACCGCTCATCTGAGGGCTTCCCGGTCCTGAACTGCACATTTATTATCAACCTCCAGCAACATATCCGCATTAGACTCTTCGGTCTCGCCCAGACGTTGAAACTTATTTACGCGTGCATGCAATCACAGATGTGACTTCTGGTGATTTTAACTTTTCGCGTCAAGCAATCTCGCGAGAACCTTGGGAGACTGTACGGGACGCTCAATGACAAGTATCTATGCAACGGTATTCAGCATCGTTAACGCCGTTTCCCGTGGAACCCTCGGTGAGGCCCAAGACTACTCCACCGCACATGGTCCCTGATGAAAGGTACACTACGAGGCGTACAAGGCCCGCCGAAGACACAGGACAAAGAAAGATGGCGCCGAATCTGCGCCGACTAACACACACGGGTTCAACTCGCCTTGCAGCAGACGACTTTTCAAAGGGGTGGAGGATGTAACCGTCGACACCAAGCTTCTCCTTCCCGGGGAAAAACCGCGTCGTCTGCTTTGTTCATTTTTCATTTTTTACATTTATTTTTGTATAATGTTAAATTGTCCCGAAATGGCGCCTTAAGCCCCACTGCTGTCAAACTGACTAAAAAACGGTTTCGCGGGAATAAAATCCCCCGCCTCCGTCTGTTACGTAGTCTGTCGTCAGTTGGCAGTTCTTTTGTAATCGCGCTTCAGTTCGGACAAGTTTTTTTTTGGTTGTCAGAATAAATTCAAGTTATTATTAATAAATCACAATGCGTCTTTCTTTTACAATGGATTACCTGGTAAATATTGCTATTCATGGACAATAAGTCCTTTAAACGCGAACCTGGGAACTTCTTAGTTTTTCTAGTTTTAATTTAAGTTCTTTGTGAGCCGTGAAATAAGGCCCCCTTTCCTACATTTAAATTTTACGGTTCGTTAATTTTAAAGTTTTTGAAGGTTCAAAAATTTACGTGTTGTATATCTCTCAAAAGATCAAGATCAAGCTACTGATCCTTTTGACTCTAATAACTACGTCACAGTCAAAGAGCGAACTTGTTCAAAAAGAGATGTCATCGACATATGCACATCATATTCCATAGACTTGTCCACATAAAGATTCTTCAGACTTGTGCACAAACATATTTTGTAGACCTGTACACACACAGATACCATAGACTTGTGCAAAAATGGATGTAAAATATTTGTGAAAAAACATATACCTTAGACTTGTTACCCGCTTCTTCTTTCATACCCCCCCCCCTTTGTCCCGGGAAAAGCGATCCGGGACTTTGACGCGCGCCTTGATTACCCTGTTCCCTTTTACTACTTCTAAAATTACTTAGATCCCTGATACAATATATACAATATATCAAGTTTTCACTTTCGTTTGTCGACTCTGACAGTACTTTATATCACATGGTATTGTGAGAATTACTAAAACTCGCAATCTTTGGCGTGGTTCCTCTATTCAAAACGAATTTAGATAAGACTTGTTTTCACCCAACAAAGATTCAAGGAACCGATAAAAATAAGGGTTTCACTGTAACTTGTGTGCTATCATTTCATCATAAAATATTTTCGGAAAATGAAACTTTGATGAAAAAAAACACTACTGCAATTATTTTTGAAATAGTTGAAAATTATAATCATGTTGTCAAAAGTATCCATTTTGCCCGCTTTTCGCTTACTCTTATATGTCTTCGTCTTCTAGGACAGAACTTTTTAATTAACCCAAAACAGATTCGGTTAATTTTTGGACTATGTCTAATACAATAATACATTCAAAACAATTAAATCATAACAACATTGCTCTGATTGAAACACGATTAGTTCATTAAGCTAGAGACTACCATATTAAACGAATATACTTTGAAATGTTGATAGCTAGGAGGAGGCGTTTTCAAATAGTGGGCTAAAAGGAGAGTGAATTATAATTCAATTTTGGTGTTTCGCAAAGTGTTAAAGTGACATCTTTAGTCTTATTATAAATATATGACTCCTATTTAAACCTTTATTTTATTCATTTAAATTTCAAAGAGCTAAAATTTGAACCGTTTCGATATTTGATTTTGCTCTATACGACCGATATATGGTGGTGAAAAATGAATATTATAGACGCATAGAGACTGTGAGTCAATAATTATTAGTTATCCAACAATGACATAATGAGCCACCTTGTGGCATGTTTGGGAGTAATTTATTTTGTCAATTTTTTGACTTCACAATTAAAAGTTGATCTAAAAATCTCAAGACACAAGAACGTGTCATTGTCCTTGAGAAACACGGTCTAAAATCATCTATGTCACTATAGAAAACAAATTTTAAATTGTAACAAGTATTTTACCCAACAAATTATAACCAATATTTTTTTCTAAATTTCAAAGGGGAGAGTCGATTTCAAATTAAAATTTTTAGTTCATAATATTGTTACTTAGTTCTAGAACTCCGTTTCAGATGTCAATTGTTGAAGCCGTGTCGTAACTCTACGAGCATTTCCAAGAAGTAAATGGCCATTGAAGAGATGTACGCCAGAAATAAGGCGCCAAAATCATCAAGAGACGTCTTCGAAAACGCTAAGCCCTGCTTTGTCTTGATGTATTTCGAGCAGGCTTTCTTGTTCAACAGAAAGATGCCTCTGATTTGATGTCCAGTCTCCCAATAGTTCAGTATTCTGTCGCGTAAAGAAAATGTCAGCCAATGATTTTACCAATAACATGGTCTGTTACCTCAGATTGACCAAGTCTTTCAATGTATTCGAAGCTGCCTTGGACACTTGGAAAGCGAAGGTGAACTGGCCGAAAGGATCTCTACCGTAATGCAAATCCTTCCCCGCTTTGTAACCGTAACGACACATGTATTCCAAATGGTAAACGCTGCCAAAGTAGACGGCGTTCCCTTGATTGAAGACGACGTCCTCGTCTCCCTTTTTTCGATTCATTTTTTGGAATCTTCTTTGATATTCTTGCAAAACGTCTTTACGGTATGCCTAATTAGAATGACAAGTTGGAAAAACCAAAATATTACCTATACAAACTTATCAACCTAGATATAGCATTATTTCTCTTTTCTTGAAGTAAAAATTTAAGAATTATTAGAGCAGTATTCCAAGCATAGCGAACATACAGTAAAGCAGACGACATTTACATCCTATAAAGATGTTTTGGACACAAGGAAATCAGTAAATGGGATAAAACAGGAAATGAAGTGTATAAATTTTGGAGAGATATAACCATAATGTGCTTGAAAAGGCCCAATTGTCTATGCCTCAACTGTTAACACTATATTCTCCTAGCTTCATTCAAAACTGGTTTGCAGTATAAACACTATTGTCCCGTTTCACCTCAACGATAGTCTTAGTTTTCCAACATGAGTGTTAACGTTACATATCACCAAAGCTGACTTGTGGTTAGAAGCACTGAAAGTCAATGCGCACCATAACAAGAATGAAAACTTCGAAGCTATAACCCGATTACGATTAGCCTTTTCACTGATCTAATTACCACCATGATGCTTTCTTCAATTATAAAATCTCAACCTGATTATTTAAACGTGTATTTAACTTAAGGCTCACTCTGAGCCGTTTAAGTCTCTTCATTACAGACAGGAATATCAAACCCCATAGTTTACTTCATCTCGGGTCTCAATTATTTCCTCTTTGGTTCACTAAGCCTATTATGGATAATACTTGATTTACAAGACGGAGTCGATTGTATATATATATAAGTAATATATAAGAGTCTTTTCAAATAATAATATTAAAAAATATCATTGGAATATCAAAATGAATAAGTAAGAACAGCGCAATTGCGTGAACCTTTGGTGGCTGATCCCACCTTAGGGAGGCTAGACGTTTCTCGTATTCCTAGCTGATCGCCGCGTATATCCTAAAACCAAACGATGATAATGGAGTAGAAGCCAATGATACAGATTGGTGCCTATGTGGAATATACGGAAGACCAGTGGATGGTGGTGAAAGAAGCCAGTGTAAGTGCAGACTGATGTCAATGTGGGATTGACAAAGAACAGAAGATGGTGGTGTTGGAAGCCAGAAAAGTAACAGACTGGTGTTCATGTGGGATGGACGAAGACCAAACATGGTGGTGTGAAAACTCAAGTATAGAGTAGCCAACGGAGAGAGATACAATTTTCCAAATTTCTGGGAACTGTCAATGCGGTCCAGAAATTGGGAACACGTTTGCTCCGATACGCAAACTGCGAACGCGGTCACGTGGGTGTTACAACGGACAGACAGACACACAGACAGACACGGCCGTTACAGAACCTCTCCTGGACTACGTCACACGGAGAGGTAAAAAGCTGAACATTCAGTGAATGGCTATACTTATAGAGCTGAACAAAAGTCGTTTAAGCTTAGTTCCCACATGACCGAAAACACGACGGAGACACTGCTTAAGTACCTCTGCGGTAAAACATCTGCCGCAGAACGCGACCGAAACAGCTTTCGGTCAGGCAGAAATGGTGTTCTATTTTTGACGCAGAGACCGACGTAAAATTATTATCATAACCAATCAAAATTCGTTTCGGGATGAAGCTTCTGTTGTCGTCATAATAGGGGAGTTTTTTTATCACTGCTTTGAAGCCAGTCGCCATTGCCACCTTTGCATTTTATGAACTTTTGAATCTTAATTATCTAATCGGATTTGATCGCGAGTCACTATTGCCGTGTTTGTATGTAATAAACCTTTGATTTGAATCTCTCCGACCTTCATTTGGTAGAATTAAGCTCACTAATTAAGATACCATCAAGGGAAAATCGAAGGCCAAGGCTTAAGTTCTTCCAACTCGTACCACGTGACTACCTGTCGACTGCCCTTTTTGGTCTGAATTTGGTCGTATGTGTGAACCGAACTAAAATCTTGCCGTCGAAGGGCTGTGTAACACTCAATTCTTAAGCGCGGCGCTCAAGTTTTTGGTCGTCATTTTCAGTCAAGTGGGAACCTAGCTTTAATTATCTTCTTGGGTTAATTACAGACAAATTATACAAAAACAAGTTTTGCCTTAAAGCCCTCAAAAAACTGGATTTATACACAATCCTTCGCGACACTTTTTCACACCCCAAAAGGGCCAGAAATTATTATATGTAGGCCTAATGCAGTTTGAAATGAAGTTTAATTGATATGGGAAAATTGGTTTTAATAGCGTAACAATTGTTATGATTAGACATTTTACAACAAAAACGGTTGTAAATTCGGCCTTTCTGAACAAACAGGTAAAATCAAGGATAACCATGAATCGAATCCAATTGAAGTTTAAAACTCAAACACGCATAAAAAACACCTGCTCTGAATGTATGATAAATGTCAGAAATAGGACACCGCTTTTAAACCTACAAATAAGAATGATGGATTTCATTTTAGGAGTAGTCAAGAGACATTCTACTCGAAATAAATTGTCTTCTTATCTGTTTCACCCCGAATAATTAAAATGCTTAAAGCTAATTTTGTTTCTGTTTGCCATAATTATTTGACATGGATAAGTTTTTACGAGAACAGATTCTATCAATTTCATTCATGAAAGTCTGCGCTCCCTTTTTCTCGAAACCCGTTTTTGAGGTAAAATGTCTAATTATAACAATTGCTTCAACTACGCAATTAAACCGAAATTACGCATATCGTTTAAACTTAATTTGAAACTGCAATGCATATAATAGTTTTTAATTTCTGGCCCTTTTTTGGGTTTGAAAAGTGTCCTTTTTTCACCAAGGATTGTATATAAATTTTTAAGGACTGCGAAGCAAAGCTCGTTTTTCGTCCAATATCTGTCCCTTTTCGGGTGAAAAACGTTATTTAGGAAATGAATTAGTTCTGGAATTGTCAAACTCAATCGTAACTTACAGTTGGAATGGTCGGAAAATGCGATGCAATGTATAAAAGCACACTGGGGTAAATATTCCTTTAAACTACGTAAAACCCGCTGATAATTATTAAAAATCTCCAGGTTTTTCATTGTGATCATTTTAACCTCGGGTTTAGCAGGACAAAAAGTAGGCCCAAAGGGTTTTAGATAAATCACGTACTCTAATTTGAGAATATAAAATGGTGAATTTGAGAGCGAGATTTGGATTGAAAATTTTAATAAAATGTAGGTTGACCTCCATAGAGATTAACATTACGATTTAGGATTGAGTATAAATAGAAAATCGCTGACGGGATTTTCTTATTATAAAGCCGTCCTGAGATGAGACACCCAGGTTGTGCATTGTTGGGGAGCTCGAAATATCTCGTGATTAAAAAATTAAACCCCTGTTACTGTAGTAGCAGTGCAAAAACTCGTTGAAACTTAGCTCCGTTGAGTGATGCGCAGTTCAAACTTTTAAATTTACGGATTCTTTTTTGTATCTTTGCAGACATACACTTAAATGATGTACATGCTTATTGTTCTTTTTATACTGTAGCATAATTAATCAGTCTAATATTTCAACATAGTTCGATGCGAGAGGAATGCTTTAAAAATGATAAATTCGACTATTTATACAACAATTAAATGGTGAACATGTTTGCTTTTATTTGCAAACTGGGAACGCGGTACCCTGGGCTCTAACAACAGACACTCAGACAAAACGCCCGAAACAGCACCCCTCCATGACATTTAGTGATTGGTTATATTTGTAGAGCTAAACAAAAGGCGGTTTTTTTATATACTAATTTTTAGAATACGAAAAAAAACAATAATTAAGGATATCGAAGGTAAATCTTTACTGATTTTGAGCCTTGATATTCGAGACTATGATTCAGCCCCACCCATTTTCACCCCAGATTAATAACATGCTATGATAAGTTTATAAGATATGCTCCATAAGTATGACACAATTTATACTTATAAATGTCAGAGACCTACTGAGAGCTAGTTCGAGAACGACAAGCGAGAACTGACTGCACTCGGCTTTGCAGTCTGTCTGCCTATTTAGCCTGTACTAAGCCTCTGACAGCCCCTCACCAGGCGTCGCTTTACCCTGAATGTAAGACGTTTCAACTACGTCTTTCCATTACAAGCTATCAATAGCCAGTGACATAGTTATGGAATATATCATATCATCTTACGATAATATTTCTACCTGGAAATAATACTTTATGATTTTTCTGTCCTGAAAAACAATGCGCATGCTTGGGTATTTGAAGATATCATCGAAGATATTTATGTTGCGATCAATGTCCACCGTCAATTTTGTCGACAGGTTGGCTTTGAAGACTTCCATCAAAATGAAACAGCCAACGAAGTAGCTGGCCAAAATAACCTTCTTGGCCGTTTTGTACGTGTTCCCCAATAGTCTGGAGGATTAGGAAACAATCTTTGTTGTGAGGAAAGGGAAAAACTTTGCACAGTGATAAATAACAGAAAACAAGAAGCGATATCTAGTTTACTAGTGAGAAGTTATAAATTTGCCACATTTCTAGCTTTATCTCCGGTCCAAACGTAGGTCTGGAAATAATCCCCGCCTCTAAATTATAACCAGTATGCCATTGGTTCTTGAAAACTAACGTCAGCGCGACGCAAATTACGAAAACTACGTTTTTTCGAACTGAGGAGAGGCAAAATAGCCCGGCCTCCTTTTACGTCCCCCCGTTTATTTTGAAAGGGGGACTTTGACTATGGCGCGCGAATACTAAGGCATCTTATACCTTCTCTCTAGTAAACTAGATGTCGCTTCTTGCAGAAAAGAATAGCCCCCCTCGTTGGTCTGAGATACTTTATCTGTTAGACTGCATATATTTCGCATATTTTCCTATATATATCCTTATACCCTTATTTATCATTGTGCAAATTTCCACGCTTTCTTCAAAAAGTGTATGATTTTGAATAAAATTGTCATTTATTTTCTAGCCTACAAGTTGTCGGAGACCCCGACAAGGAAACGGTGAACTCTTGATACCAATCGCTTGGCAATCGTCAAGAAATTGAACAAGAAGAGAAAGACAATGATAATCGTCCACACCTTCGAAAGACAGTGCTTTTGGTATAAGAAGACTCCTAAAGATGAAACATGCACGCACCTGCGGCAGATAGACCTCAAAGATTCCACTCAGTGATATTTGATAGTCGGGTTTTTGAAAATAAGACAGCATGGTATGTTCGTAGAACCGAAACGGGTGGCTAAAAGTTCGATTTAGCTTTTCCGAATAAGCTAAATACACAGAGAAAACATATATCATGACAGAATAAACATCTCCATCCTAAAACAGGATACGAAAGAAATTCAATTGTTTTCTTCCATTCGCAGCTCCACCAGCACGATTAAGACCGTTCTAGTTCAAATTTAAGACTTACTGTTTTATACACGTTTTCGCTGGGAATGTACGTTACGTTAATACTGCCAAAAATTATTCAACACTTAAACTAAACGCCAGTAAGCCGTTAACTTATTCAAAATTTACCGGCCTCTCGGATATCCTACGAATTCATCAATGAGCCTATCTCCTTCATGGTATTCTTTCAGGTCCATAGTTCTCTTCATAAAGTCATACTTGTTCTAAAATGAGACTTTCAATTTATTTTGTAACCCATATTGCCAGGAAAGATAATGAGGTCGTCACAAGTAGTCCTTATCGATGTACGAGGTACAACGCGATATCTGATTTCACACATACAGCTAACGAAATATTTTATCACCAGGCCTAATTGCTTTAATTTATATTATAATAGACTGGATTATGAAGGGTCTCATCTCAACTCCAATTTATATTTTACAGTCTCCGAGAAATGACGTTCCAATATCCAAGAAACCTTTTCTGTCGCCGTATTGAGTTATTGAAAATCAACCCGCGCCAGTCAACCAAAATTCCTTGGACGCGGGCACTCTTCCCCTAGTAGCACTGCCGACGTAGGGCCTACATGGTCGGCTTTGTGTGTTACCGACGAGTTAGTAAAAAGTCACTAATAAGTCGGGAGAGTAATAGTTTGAAAGTCGAAATGTCCGCCTGGAGGGACGACGGCCCGCCGGTTTCCCTACTGTTTTGAGGCTACTATAAAACGACTGTTGGCCGACTATATGTCGGCGTCATTATGCCTACCTAAAGCCGCGCTCAATCCGACGATTTCGCGGCTTTTTAGTATAGGAACTGTAAATCGTCGGTAAAGGGCTGGTAGAGTAAGGGTTTGAGAGTCGAAATGTCCACCCGGCGGGACGACGGCCCGCCGGTTTTCCGACTGTTATGAGGCGACTATAAAACGACTGTTGGCTGACTATATGTCGGCGTCATTATGCCTACCTAAAGCCGCGCTCAATCCGACGATTTCGCGGCTTTTTAGTATAAGAACGGTAAATCGTCGGTAAAGGGCTGGTAGAGTAAGGGTTTGAGAATCGAAGTGTCCGCCCGGTTGGACGACGGCCCACTGGTTTACCGACTGTTACGACAAGAATGAAATACGACCCTCATCCAGCACGTTTGAGAGTCGACTTAACCGCCTGTCAGCAAGAGGTCCGACGCTTTTGCCACGATCAAGCCTTAACTTATAGGGGTGTGGTTCCCAGCAGATGAGAAGCTAGGTAAAAAAGCAAAGGCTTATGCATAAAACTGGCTCTAAGAGGTAGATAAATTGATAATTCTATAACAAAATTCAAACCTTACGTGACAAACGAAGACGTTTCTAGTTTATATAGTGTGACAAAGAACCTTAGCGATGAAATTAAAAGTGGCTGTTCTTTAATAACTGGGGCAACTAGAAAATTATGAAGCCAATATACTAACGTTGATAATAGTATGGACTGTGTTCAGATCTATGCAACATAGTACTAACAATAGTATTTGGACATAACGTTAACAAAGTTAATTTTGTCTGTTTTTCATCGAATAAAATGAAAATGTGGGGAATATTTTTTGATAATTCGAGGCAAAATGTAATTCTGTAGCTAGTAAAGACAATTTTAACTCAATATTACGATAATTTTGGTTAATTATTGCATTTCAAAATGAATTTGATCCTAACTTAGCTAGACCAAAATGGATATATATACTAAGCCAAATCATCTCCACGGTACCGAGCTCAGTATCCTAAGCTTGGAGTAGGTAAATCCTGCTGCCTCGAAATCGAGGCTCTAACGGTCTGGAGTGGACCGAAAGTTAAATACACACTTAAATTATGCCTACATTTAAGATTAATGGAATAGTCAGATTTCATTACATGGCCTCTTTTATTTCAGGGTTATTAGGGTCACACACATTTTTAACACATTTAAGAGAGTGAAAAAAACGGCATCGCCACAAATACTCGCATAGGTGCAAGTCCAAATCCCTGGTTTGAACACTCCCTCGACAATTAATTCTTTGGGATTCGATGGTCTGAATGTTAGCCCATCCCAACTATCAATTGTCCGTCAACTTTACAGCCTCGATGGTACTTCATTTTGCCAATTTTATTATCTAATTGATGATTGAACATTTTGCGCTAATGTACAATAAATTATCTATGGTGCGCCTTTTCCAAAATATTGATGTTTAAGTTCATTGACTTCCCAAATAATATGCCTTTCCCGCGAATTACCTTGCCCCTGTGAAATAGACTTTCCCGCGAATCCCCTTGCCCCTGTAAAGTAGACTTTCCCGCGAATCACCTTGCCCTTGTTCTCGCGAACCATTGTTGCTCCCTGTTATAAAAGGGATCCATTTGTAGTAATGGAGAGAAAATAAATATTCATTCATTCCTGTAAAGTAGACTTTCCCGTAAATCACCTTGCCCCTGTAAAGTAGACTTTCCCGCAAATCACCTTGCCCCTGTAAAGTAGACTTTCCCGCAAATCACCTTGCCCCTGTAAAGTAGACTTTCCCTCAAAAAACATCCGCAAGGGATCGCACAGGTCCGCAATGATGTTTCCTAACATCACGAAAGAACATCACCTAGGTTAGGTTAGGTTAGGTTAGGTTAGGTTAGGTTAGGTTAGGTTAGGTTAGGTTGGGTTAGGTTGGGTTAGGTTGGGTTAGGTTGGGTTAGGTTAGGTTGGGTTAGGTTAGGTTAGGTTAGGTTAGGTTAGGTTAGGTTAGGTTAGGTTAGATAGGCAGTGTATTTAACTTTCGGTCCACTCCAGACCGTTAAGCCTCGATTTCGAGGCAGCAGGATTTACCTGCTCCAAGCTTAGGATACTGAGCTCGGTGCCGTGGAGATGATTTGGCTTAGTATATATATCCATTTTGGTCTAGCTAAGTTACGATCAAAATCATTTTGAAATGCAAAAATTAACCAAAATTATCGTAATATTGAGTTAAAATTGCCTTTACTGGCTACAGAATTACACTCTGCCTCGAATTATCAAAAAATATTCCCCATATTTTAATTTTATTCGATGGAAAACAGACAAAATTAACTTTGTTAACGTTATGTCCAAATACTATTGTTAGAACTATGTTGCATAGATCTGAACACAGTCCATACTATTATCTACGTAACCATTTTAGCTGCATAATTTTCTAGTTGCCCCAGTTACTAAAGAAACCCCTTAAAAGTTAGCAAGCCTAGAACTAATCATTTTCGACCACAAAAATCTCGTTTAAACATTCTAACGACCCAGCCGCGTCAGAGATACAGGAAAGGCTAACTTGCTTTCGCACTAGCAGCGCCCTCTTCGATGATGACGTGCATGGCGTTACCTTAGTTACGCCAATAGAACAGAGGCGTGTCACCTGACCCGAGAAATTACAGGAGGGAAAATTCAAACTAGAAAATCAGATGTGTTTTCTTGCTTTGCAGTTTTTTTGTAACGTTATGTTTCTAGTGTTGCCAAAAATATAGTATTATCAACTTCTGCTTGTGGGTCGAAATATAGTATAAGTTAAATATATAACAAAAAAATTGGTGGCATATGCGGAATAGCAAAAGTCCAAAAAACCGTCCCAAGGAAAAAGAAGGCCTATACAACAACTTCGTTTTTCATTTTACTCTTTTAAAACGTGACCATACCAACTAGCGGGAAGGAGTTGGTAATCAATTGGCAAAAATGGGTTTCATGTTTAGGCAGGTAGGCAAGCCTATTTCAAACCACCACAGTTCCAACTGTCGAATAAATGTCGGTTACTGAACGGCCTAAGAATAACTTTGCTTTTAATTTTACTCTTCTTAAACGTCACAATAACGACTAGCGCGAGAGAGTCGGTAATCAATTGGCAAAAAATAAGTTGGAATTTTCTTGACGGCAGGCAAGCCTACTTTAAACCATCTTAGTTCCAACTGTCGGATAAATGTCGGTTACTAAACGGCCTAAGCATAACTTTGCTTTTAATTTTACTCTTCTTAAACGTCACAATGCCGACTAGCGCGAGAGAGTCGGTAATCAATTGGCAAAAAATAAGTTGGAATTTTCTAGACGGTAGGCAAGCCTACTTTAAACCATCTCATTTCCAGCTGTCAGATAGATGTCGGCATTGCCAACTAAAAGAAGTAGTCGGCTTCATGAGTCGGAAAAGTGTCGGAATAAGCATGGTACAGCCGACTGGACCGTAAACCGACTATTCGACCTTTAACCGACTGTTATGCGGAAGGCTTGTGCTACTGGGGTCTAATCAATGGAACTGTAAAGAATGCATAGGCAGGTGGGTAAAAATTATTTGAAATACGTCAGAGGCACGTGACTGAGGAGAGGCGTGGTTTAAAGAAGCCTAGTTTTTTTTTCAAAAACAAACACTTCATGGAATTGGCGCTGCAATCTCGCGAAAAACAAGGACTAGATGTCTAGTTCCACTCCACGAGGAGTTTTGGTATCTTGGCATCACGTGATGTCTGTGACGTATTTCAAATAATATTTACCCACACGCCGATGCCTTCTTTGCAGTCCTTTTAAGATAAACTCTCTGTCCTACTATGCCTGTTCATTTTCGACGGTGCATCTCAATCTGTTGTTGGAACCATTTAGTATAACATTAAAAGACGGGTTTCTTTTTTTTAAAAACAAGGGATGCTTGGAGGCTTAGGAAAAAGCGTTACAGAAACATGGCACCTCACTAATCTGAGATGTCACCTAACATAATCTATCTGGCTTGACCTAATTCACATCAAGGCTTACGCAATACTCACAGTCTGCACCACAAATCTCATGGACTCGTTCATGATGAGCTCCGAGGTTCCTTGACTGGCACAGACGTATCAAATGAGGAATCACGGTCGAACTTTGCGTATTTGGAAAGCAAAATACGCAAATACACTGAATTTTGGATCAGGAAAAATCAAGATTGCTTCAAAACGAGAAATGTTGTTATAACCTTGATGTAATCTACTTTTTCGACAGACGTTTTAAGAAATCAATGCCTTCTACCACGTTTTATACATTATGGAGCTATATTTTGTATTGCAAACGTAGATTTAGTTCGATTCAGAATTGACTGGGATACATCGTATCGAGTGAAGGTTGTGAAAAACTAACAGAATGGAATTATATAGTTACATATTCATTCGACAGCAATCTGTTTGTTTATATTCTGCCTCGTGTACTGGGGCTTTAGCTTCTGATCGGGCAGTGGCGTCTGGTATTGCGAGGCATCCCACCCATTTACTATAATATTCTATTATAACAATAATACAGTCAGAAGTGGATCATCAGCTCCTTATAATTACTCGACGTAGGTTATACTTTTGTAAACAGCGTTTTCTACTAACTACAGTCGTCGCACGCCCAAATGAACACACATCTGAACACGATTTATGTGATAAGATACTAAAAGCACTTAGCCGTAAACGACGAAAACGATTTGTAAAACTGAAAAATATTGACCAGCATCTTTCGCAAACGGAAAAAGGTTTAAGTATTGAAAAAAAATTGTCAGTCTTAAAAAGGAAAACAAATTTCTAACTAAATCGGTCCAACTATCCCCACTAAAAGCCTTTAAATCGGTGAAAGCTCAGAGCTGTATTAGGGATGCATTAAAAATGTTCTAGCATGATGAAGGATGTTTTGATCATTTCATTTCATATTTATTTCCTTTTAAACACAAGTGTTTAAAAATTGTGCGAAATACCTATAGACCGCCAATTATTTTTTAAAATCGGGAAAAATAAAGTGGACTATTATACTCACAACCCAACACTATGTATGGAACAACTTGTTTCCTTCTGGGCTCTTGTCTCTCAAACCTTTCCTCATCGCCTACCACTTATTTCCGTTTGCTTGCCCCGCTTTTTAAAAATTTCTTTCGCGCCAATATCAGTCCTTTCGCTTAGTTCACAAATTCGCCGCTGCGTTTCGCATATACCCTTTTCCTTCAGTGCTGGGAAACAATGCTGATGCACAGCGATTTTATATGTCCAGTACTTCTAGGGAGCTGTGATTTGATCCACTTATGATACAGTATACCGGTTTCCACCCTCTGATACCACTACTTACGGGCCGAAATAATCAACTCCAATTCGTTGAAACGGGCGTACAGCAGTGGAATTGATTAGAGGACTCCCCTCGGTTTTTGTAGACTGCCTATTCGACTTTGACAGTCGCCGCTGGAAAATACATCGAGCTCAAAGAATCTTCTCATAAATTCCTCCCAAGTTCATTTTAAACCCAAATGGCCCGCTATAAGATCATCGTGAAAAACAGTATAAATTTGGGCCGAAGTAGCGAAATGCTTTTTCTCCACTTTTACGCGTTGACTCTTAACGAGTTTCTCGTAAATCTCGATTATCCTTCTTTTGCTATTTCTGTCTTTTCATCAAACTAGTTACCATGTTTTGGGTAAATGGGTCTCGGGACACTTTGTTCTCGAGACAAATTGGTCCCGGTACAATTGGATCTCGGGATAAATTGGTCTCTGGACACGAAAGTCTCGATTAAAAAAATATCATCACTTCAGTATTTTTTAACCAGCCAAATTTAACCAAACCATACCTAACCTAACCCAACCCATTCAAAACAAACCTAAACTAACCAAACCTAACCTAACCCAACCCAATCTTGTTTGGAGGTAAGAAGATTATTTATATGAGTATTAAAAGCCCACCTCTTACCACGAACAATTTATATGCAATAATAGAAATGTTTTGGAAAAGATGGCAGCTAATTAATAGGACAAAAGTTCCGAAAAGGTGGCAGCTAATTAATAGGAGAATATTTTGGAAAAGGTGGCGTCTAATTAGAGAATATTTTGGAAAAGATGGCAGCTAATTAATAGGATAATATTTTGGAAAACGTGGAAACTAATTAATTAGAGAATATTATTGAAAAGGTGGCATCTAATTAATAGGAGAATATTTTGGAAAAGATGGCAGCTAATTAATAGGATTATATTTTGGAAAACGTGGAAACTAATTAATTAGAGAATATTATTGAAAAGGTTGCATCTAATTAATAGGAGAATATTTTGGAAAAGATGGCAGCTAATTAATAGAATAATATTTTGGAAAACGTGGAAACTAACTAATTAGAGAATATTATTGAAAAGGTGGCATCTAATTAATAGGAGAATATTTTGGAAAAGGTGGCAGCTAATTAATTGGAGAATATTTTGGAAAAGGTGGCATCTGATTAATAGGAGAATATTTTGGAAAAGGTGGAAACTAATTAGGTGACCAAATAATCACGAAACCAAACCGTCCAGAGACCAAATAATCACGAGACCAAACCGTCCCGAGACAAAATAGTCCCGAGAACAAAAATTCACTAGACCTAATGGTTGGAATGGAACTCTAATCGGTTCTATATTCATTATAATGTGTGTATTAATTCATGCGCTTGAGATAATTTAGGAGTCAATTGACAGCCTTCCTAGAGAGACGATGTCCATTTTTTCGAAAATGTTGGCAGCTCGGATTCCTGAACCCATATTCATTTTACACGATAGTGAGTTGTTGCTTATTGTAATTAATAAGCTTCTTCGTTTGTCTAAAACATTCCCTTCAAAAATTTTGATTTTGGGGTGTAGCGAGAAACTTTAATATTAAACCTTTAATTGATCATTAGTTTTGGCTGGAAAAATATGCAATAACGACTCAGGAATTCCCATGCCAAGTGATCCTGAAAGTTATTTCACTTCTGTCTGCCGCTGCGGTCAGTGTAGACCCATTACAAGTGCTGAAGAGGACGTTTGTTGTGGACGCGAAAGATGCCTATCTCTGAGCGAAGATTTTAATCTAATGTGGCTTGACGGAATAGTCCTCATTCTCACCAAGAGGACGAGAAATGAATTAATTGTAGAGAGGGGTCTTCTGTATTTTTAAACTGACCAGTTTCGTTTTGCGGGGTACTCGAACTTTGTTTTGTGGCTAGGTGAAAGTGTTCGGATTGTGATTTCCGCTTGCAGTGTTTTGAACATTCGTAGTGTGTACCCGAGCCCGGACGGGACTTACACTGTTGTACTGGGTGCCAGGGCATAGCGGATATTATGGCAATGAGCATGTCGATAGTTTTGCAAAAAGGGGCGCGGAGGCCAAGCTCTTGGGGCCGGAGTCGGCCGTCCCCATCCCCTACGGCACGGCAAACGGAGTCTGCATGACAGGTTGACTGTCATACAAAACCAGCTCTGGCATAACATGGAGGGCCAGAGACAGACAAAACAGTTAGTCAATGGTCCCTGCAGGTCTCGTGCTAGAGACCTAATCTCGCTCAGCAGATGGGATATTAGGCTGGCCACCGGTCTTCTGACCGGACACTGCCGGCTAGATAGGCACTCCATCTGATGGGTTTTGCCGACGACCCTCTTTGCAGGTCGAGTCGGGAGAAGGAAGAAACATCCGCTGACGTACTTTGCGAGTGCGACTGCTTCCCCTTGCCGAAATCGCGGTTCGAATTTCAAGACTTATTTAAGTACCGTAATAAGTCCGCACTAGGTACACCGGCAGTCCAAAAACGAGACTTATTTGAGTTTGGATTTCTAAATTTACAAGACTTGTAGCAGTACCCCTCGAGTCTCTTAATTGAACATTCCATTAAGTCTCTTTTTTGGACACTATATTAAGATTCTATCGAATCTCTATTTTGGATACTATTGTAAGTTTCCATCGGGTGTTCATATTTTGATACTAGAGTAATACTCCCTCGAGTCCCTTATTTGGACATTATAGTAAGACTCCCCGAGTCACATTTTCGGACACTATAGTAAGATTCCCAGGAGTGTCTTATTGGGATACTATAGTAAGATTCCCAGGAGTGTCTTATTGGGATACTATAGTAAGATTACCTCGAGTCTCTTACTTGTATACTATTGTAAGATTCCCTCGAGTCTCTTACTTGTATCAGGAGTTCATAATAACCCCCCTTCGGGGGGGAAGTATGAAACTGGCCATAGAGCTAATGGTAAAAATCGCGAACAACAAGATTCTGTCGTTGCGCATAGAATGGATTAGCCTGTTTATGGACATACAACCTTACAGTATATCGTAGTGGTATCTATGCTCCTTGGTTTTCGTTCCAAAACTTCCGTTGGCTGGAACCTCCGTCGAAAAGAAAAATGGCGATATGGTGGACGTAGAAACACGTTGCAATTCTTATATTAAAGATACTGGGAATAAATTTGTCCAAACCGTTTTAATTTCACCACGGAATTCTCACTCACACATATCACAACAAAACATTATTGACGATCGTTTAAATGTTTTGTAGAAAACTAGAAACCCCGACTAAAAGCCAACTTCTTAGCCAAGGCTTAATTTACACCGTTCCGACAGGCACACACGCGAGCCAGTTTCGCTCCCAAAATCACAAGATAAAAATAGTGCTAAACCGGAAGTGTGTAAGTTAATGCGCGTGGGCGCTAAAAAATGGGGTAACTATTTCTTTGGGAGATAAGCGGTGTGTGAATCCGCTGAGCTTTACGGCGAAACTTTGTTGTTACGGGTTTTTTAACCAGTTTCGTACTTCGGGCTATTATGAACTCCTGCTTGTATACTATTGTAAGATTCCCTCGAGTCTCTTACTTGTATACTATTGCAAGATTCCCTCGATTTTCTGTTGTTTAATTGCAAATTGCAAAAAAAAACAAGGAAAAAACTATGCTGGTTCACTCTAAGAATATGGTGCGTGCTTTAACACCTTTAAAAGTAGTTTATATGGGTCCAAATTTGACACCGTTACCGGTGTTCATTTACACCCCTAAAAGGGTTTAATAACACTTATTTGAGCAATTGGTGTCAAAGATAAGAATAAAATGGTGCAATAGAGGTGTAGTTTAACACTTTTTTAACTCTCATATCGAACTAAAAGTTAATTTATAACTCTCATATGAGTGTTGTGCAATTCCTTAAAAGGTGTAGAATAGCACCTTTCCGAGTTTAAATAACGTTTTTAAGAGTGTAGCATAACACGTTTCTGAGTGACGCATAACACCTTTCAGAGTGTCGCATAACACCTATATTCATAGCAAGGTTCCACCTTGAGAGAACTTAAGAGGACAGTTCTAACATGCAGAGCTATAACCCTTTAGGCAAGGGTAGTTCTCTCATGCAATGTGAAACTGCATAAAATCCAGCGTGAAACTGCATGATATACTTAATAACTTCTGAAAAGGCAGAAAATTTTAAATTAGTATAAATGCATCGGGTGTTAAATTGGTTTTGGAGGCTATAATATCCCAGCAGTAGATACAGACGAACTCGTTAAATTTAACAATCTCTTTTCACGAAGAGTTTTTCGAACACCAGAAACGCGTTTGACCTAATCTACTTTAAAATATTAAAAAAAACCATTTTCTACTCTAATTTTACTCAAAATAAATATAAGACATGTCACAAAAGCATGTGCCCCACACGTTGGCCTCTCAAGCTGGCGTCTATAGTCCATAACGGTGGAACGAATTCTACGCTACACCGTGGCCACAGGTCTCTTCAAGGCCTGAATATGTGGGTGCACAATATGCCTCTGACATTGGTGCAAGGATGTGAGCCCTCTCTCTCCAATAGTAACAATAATAATAATAGTCGCCCTGTGAGGCCAGTACCTAACATAGTCTCGTTTTTTTAGTGTCACACAATACTTTTAAGAGTATCGCGTAACATTTTCAAGAGTGCAATAGCGTTGCTAGGGCTTGAAATTTGGGGGGGCTTAATCTTATTATTCGTATATTAAAGATATACAAACTGTTATTGATAAAGAGTACGGAACCGAGTTATTGACTATGAGACAATTGTGGATGAAAGAATTTCGCTCGTCTTTTTAAGTTTAGTTTTCGTTTGCTTTTAGTCCCCACTACTGTTTGATATTGAAATTCATCTCTACAAAGATGAACCTTAACGAACTTTTCATTATAATCTATATACACTATATTTTTAAAGAATTTTAGGGGGCTACGAGCAATTTTTTGGTATAGTTTACGGCTTATTTTGAGGGGGCTAACTTTTAAATTTGGGGGCGCTATAGCCCCCATTAAAGGCCTACCGACGCCACTGCAAGAGTGTTGCACAGCACTTTTAAGAGTGTCGCATAACGCTTTTAAGAGTGTCACCTAACACGTTTAGCAGTGCTTTATGAATGTACAATACCGTTGGATTAAGAATTTCCTTGTTAATTTTATTTAAAGGATAAAAATATATTCTTTCATGAATATCATCTTTAAAAAAACGTTTAAAAATTAAAGGTTTTCAATAATTTTTTACTGTTCGGATTGACTTTAATAATGAAACATTAATAAAAATGAAAGACCTTTTTTAAGAAACCCGCATTATACTATAATTTTACATGTTTAATTTCAAAACGGTGTTTTAATGATGTTATTTTACACCGAATTTACACTTTAAATCGGCCCCTAAAAACTCAAGGTAATAAAACTCTCTTTTGGGTGTTTTTACGGTGTTTACACCATTTTAACATTTTTTTAACACTTCCCTTTCTTAGAGTGTATGCATCTATAAACAAGTTGGGAAACCAAAATAAATCTCTCCGAGCCGAGACGAATTTACTTTCTAAACACAGGTCCACCAACCAATGAGAAAAACTGAAAATACATAGTTCAAATGGCGAAATATTTCCAAGGTCTTTAGCAAAGGCTTGAGCGTTTAACCATTTCCTTTGTATCCTCAATAATTCTAAGGAGGACCTAAAATATATCACTAAATGGTGTATTTAACTTTCGGCTCACTCTGAACCGTTAACACCTCGCATAAGAGGAGGCGAAACAAGGTCATCTCTAGTTTAAATCTAGGGTATCTTATTTCACGGACCCAATCGTTCAACACTTGTGGAGAGATGAAGAAATAACATCCATATTATCTAATGAATATAAAAAATACATTTACACTATATATAAATGTAGTAAAGCTTAATTAAAAAGTAAACACCAAATTTGAAATGTTAATATCAAAAGATGTTCTTGGAATATTAAGATGAAACAGAGCTTTATAGCTACACAACTACTTAAAGAATCGTAATGCCGAAAAATATTTAAAATGTTTCCATTTAATATTCTGCAAAAAGGAAATGTTATCGTTTTGTAAGAGATCTTATCATCCTACTCGCTTTATATTAACTTTGATGTGCGTGTAGTGTTTCGATTCAGATGCAATCTTCATTACTCGTTCTATATAAACTCTCACTTGTGTCATTACATAGAAATATGTTTATCTTAAATAATTAATTAAATATAAATGATATTAATTATTTTAATCGCCAGTAAATAACTTTAAAAATAGTTAAATCGTTTAAAATAAAGTTGTTCCTATTATCTTTCGAAACTTTGCTAATATTGACATTTAAAGTGAAGGGTACCACTCTTGCCCGCTTTCTTCAAATTTTGGGATATATATACGATTCGTTTCCATTGTAATAATAGATAAGAACGCATTCGCGTGAACCAATGGTGGAAGCCCTGCCATTGGGAGGCTAGACGTTTCTCGTAACCCTAGCCGATCGCCGCGTATATCTTAAAACCGAACGATAACGATGGAGAAGAAGCCGGAATGGACAAAGACCTGAAGATGGTGGTGCAAAGAAACTGGTGTCAATGTGGAATTGACGAATAACAGAAGATGGTGGAGCATAGAAGCTGGTGTCAATGTGGGATTGACGAAGAACTGAAGATGTTGGTGCTTACGAGCCAGCAAGTACAGGCTAGTGTCCATGTGGGATGGACAAAGACTAGCAGATTGTGGTCCTTAGAAGCCAGTTAGTAAAGACTGGTGTTGGCAGATGAATGGCCAAATTTCCGTGAACCGCGAATGCGTTTCGGAAATTGGGTATTTGTTTGCTCCGATTTGTAAACTGCGAACGCGGTCACGTGGGATCTGACAGACAGGCACACAGACAGACAGACACGACCGGTGTAATACCTCTCCGTGACATACGTCACTCGGAGAAGTAAAAAGGACGGTCTATCAACTCAAAATCATGACGAGATAGACATTGGAAATAACGATTCTAAAAACATTTTTTTCCCAAAATGATATATATTGTGAATTTTTAGTTACAAGTGCTTCTAGAAAACTGATAAGATATATCGTTATTGGACTTATAGTTTTGAATTGTCTTGAAAGAGCTATTTGAAATTTATATCTATGTACACATTTCACGTATTAATTTTTCGAGCTTATATTATTATATTGAGAATTGTTTGCACAAGGTAATGGATAGAACCAATGTATATTGGACATTCATGAGATAAAAAAAAGACAATGCATTATATTACTCCGAAAACTACATCAGAGCAAAGAGGCACAATTGCACAGTAGTATAATTTATGGAAAATCATCATGTTTGTTATGGCCAAATTAAGATATTTGTAAAGCATATTTCCCATTGTTTTTGTGAGCTACAATGCCTTTGCAAACCAGTATATTTCGCTATTATTCAGAATTTTTCCTTACAAACAGCATTTTCAACTGGCAGTCTCAAATCAGATTCATCCATGTATTGTAAAGCTTTTGGATAATTCTGATCTATTGGCTGTTCCTGTTAAAAATCTTATTATTATGTGTTATAGCATTAAGTTAAAACATACGCAATATATCGTTGAACCGTGTAATTTCCTTGATGGGCATTAACTAAATTTAGTGTAATTAAAATTGGAAACATATAGGGTGAAATTAATAAAACCTTAATCGCAGATTTGTGTTCTCAATCAAGTGTAGAAAGAATCTCTTTCCAATCTCAAAAACTAAGCCTTATTTGGTGAGATTAAAATGTGTCTTATAAGAGTCCAATAATAAGTCGCAGATTAGTGTTCTCAATCAAGTCTAGAAAGAATCGCTTTCCACTCTCAAAAACTAAGCCTTATTTGGTGAGATTAAAATGTGTCTTATAAGAGTCCAATAATAAGTCGCATATTTGTGTTCTCAATCAAGTCTAGAAAGAATCGCTTTCCAATCTCAAAAACTAAGCCTTATTTGGTGAGATTAAAATGTGTCTTATAGGAGTCCTATAATAAGTCGCAGATTTGTGTTCTCAATCAAGTCTAGAAAGAATCTCTTTCCAATCTCAAAAACTAAGCCTAATTTGGTGAGATTAAAATGTGTCTTATAGGAGTCCTATAATAGGTCGCAGATTTGTGTTCTCAATTAAGTCTAGAAGCAATCCTTTTACAGTCTCTAAAACTGAGCCCTTTTATGTAAGACTAAATTTAGTCTCAAAGGAGTCCAATATGAAACCATTATATTTTTTAACAATTTTTGAGACAAGTTTGGTACCCAAATATCCTTGATCCTTGTTTTAGACTTACTTTATACTAAAATAAGACTCTCATTTTGGTAAGGGTCGCCTCGCTTAGACCAGAATAATTTGATTCACACACTGTGGAACCCTCGCGGGTCTCCTCTATTACGGTAGAGAGAATTCTTCGCTACGCTGAGGCTACGTGTCTATTCAAGGCCTGAATACGAGGGTGCACAATATGCCTATGGCATCGGTGCTAGGGCGCGATTCCCCCTACTCATTAATAATAATAAATACACTGGTTATACCCCTCCACCTAATCCTAACGGAGCCGACGACATTGCACATTGCAGATATTATTTTCCTGCCTAACCTCATTACACGAATAATAACTAGACCTTGTATATCGATTTAAATCATGCAACTTCGAAATTTTCGATGTTTAATTATATCGCAATAAATAATCAAACTAACGTATTGAAAGTGTCCTTTCCAAAAAATAAAATTTTTGCGTATCTCATAAAAAGAGCAACTTTTGCATAATTATTTCCGGATAACACAATAGCACTTGCTAGAACAAGGTTGCCAGAATTTACGCCAGAAAATAGCGCTTGGCTTCGCCAAACGCCCAAGTTAAAATGGAAAATATAATTTCATCATTTTTCAAGTAATAGTTTAGGCGCTCAGTGTCCACCTACCTTTTTATGCGTATCAGAATTTATTGATGAACATTTCCAGCGGAATGTTACCGCGCTACCTTGTTTACTGTGGGTGTAAATCAAGGGATCCTTACAATCTGGGCATTTTTTACCGTTGGCTCTCTGAACGCGCTCTTGAAGATAAGGGACAAAAACTAAAGCCAGGGACTCATTTATTATACTCTTGCCAGATGTGTGAACTGGCTTCTCCAAAACAGGTTTTTCAATTGTCTCTTCTATAAGGGATGGGTAGATAGATTCATCAGCATCCAAACGGATCTGAAGTTCTTCAATTGCGTCATCTTCAGTGAAAGTGTGAGTATAGTTTAGACCTTTATCGTCTCAGAAAAATGAACTGTTAGTTATAACTGGCTTATCAGACTTTATTGGATGAATTTCATCCTCTACGTCTTCGTGAAGAAGGGCTTCATTCGAAAATTTCAAATCAAAAACCTCTTTTCTCAAACTTTCTGGATGAGCTAAATTTGCTTCACCTGTGCTAAAACAATCCTCAAAAGAGTCATTATCTACCCCTTCTAAAATATTTTTTCTGTAGAAAACACACATTCAGTAACTTGGCCATAAAATTCTCTTATTAATATTTCTTCCTACATTGGTGAAAGACAAAGTCTTCGACGAATTTTTTTAAGTATAGAGGTTGAAGTTTTTGCTCTTTTTGGGGAGGCACTTTTGTCGTCCGATTCAAGTGCTAATCCAAATTTTAAATGTGTGGGCAGCTTTGCTAAAATGCATATTGCCATAATAATGTAGCAAAGAATGGGAATTATGAATTAAAACTACCATATTACTTTGCTATTCTTCCGAGGGACTAACCACCATCAGCTTTACTGTACACCCATAGATAAAGAAACCGCGTGAGGAAATGTGTTTTCACGCTATACTTTAGGCAACTCTCTATCTCGAACGACAGCTTGTTCTGCATAGACCTTGTTACAACGTCGGTTGTCAGCACGCGCAAAGCTAGGTTTCTATGTAACCTAATCTTTCAGAATTTAAAATATCCGCGAGTTTTTTAGCTCGAGTGCACGGACCTCTAGGTTATAGTTTCACACGCATTTGAAACTAAGGTCTAGAGGTCCGTGATCTTGAGCTAAAAAACTAGCGGGTATTTTAAATCCTTATTTTCTTTGTCTCTTGTCAGCTCACACAAAACTAGGTTACATAGAGACCTAGTTTTGCGCGTGCTGACAACCGATGTTATAACAGAGTATATACAGAACAAGCTGTCCTTCCTAGCGTCTATCCTAAAGCGTGAAAACAAATTTCCTCACGTGCATTCTTTATCCATGGTACACCTATTACTAGTCATCTGTTAATAATTTTACCACTGTCTAGGGCCTCTTAAGTTTACATTTTAAATTTATTGATGTAAATGAATTAAATATAATTAACAGAGAAACCCCCTCTCCCCGGCTTCCTGTATTAAGGTCAGCCTCTTTTTGACAATGAGCGATAAAGGTCTTCAATCACGTTGCATACACAAGCGACACTTTGACCTGATGTTCATGAATAAATTCCTGCTTCAGTACAGTGAAAGTTTAAACGTGTGTACCTACTAGTCTTCGCGGAAAAATACCCATATATGCAATCATTTTCATTCGGTAATTAAATATTCCCGTAAATTTGGTACAATTAAAATTTTTCAGTCGTTCGGGAATAATGCCTAATTCCACGAAAAAATACCTGTTTGGCTACCCGCGTCATTCATTGATTTCAAATCTGTACTTGCCCTTAAATGATTACTATGTTGAAATTAAAGTATTTAGAGAAGGAGTATAGCAAAACCTACAAATTGTTTAAAAGTAAAGTAGCAAAATCTTCATTAGTTAACTTTCGCTTTTCTCTTTCACAAGCCCATCTTTGGTACTAGTGTTTTATATCAACGCGATGACTTTTATTTTCTCAAGGAATTTTAAACCGTAGTTACATATAAATTTCACTTTATAATTAGAAATATTTATTTACCTTTTAGACTCATTTTGAGTTTTTACTATATAAGAGAAAATGCAAGATAAATTTCTATCACCAACACAAACAATTTATGCATTCAGCTTGAACCCTCTAACATAGGCCTAGATCGAAAAGGATTCTGCGCCAATTTTTGAACTCAAGAAGTTTGAGATAACAGGAACTTATAGAATCGTGATGGAATTATTTACGTTATTGTTGAATAAAAAAACACCCCAATTTTAGATATATTTAAAATATACATCGCTTTCAGTAATATATGAGATACGCTAGGCGAATAGGGTCATTTGACAACGACGATTCAACTTCTCAAAACCTTTCCATCGGAGAGGGTTAGACATTTTTTACCCCAATCTGTCCTAAGTGGGCGATACGACAACAAAAGACTTTTTCCAACAACTGCTAGGATCTTAAGAGGTTTTTCGAGGAGAAAAAACCTACTATTTTACTCAAAGAATAGGGACAGATACGCTGTAAACTACTTTTGCTTCAATGAAAATTTCCATACTCTTAAAGTAATAAAGAGTTATCTCGTCAGTACATATAGGAAGTCTTTTTATTGGCCGTCCAATGAAGCATAATATTCGAAATTCGCGCCTAGTTATTTCAACCAATAAGATGAAATACCAGAGTTGTACAACTGCATCGCCAGCGCAGCAATGTGGCAAAATTACTGAACTAACAGCAACCGCATGGGACTTTAAAAGGAATTCTTACCCCAGCAGAGAAGTACGCTATACCAGCTATTGCAGTTGTTTACTTCCTAAGCCAATTTAATGGACTTCTGCAATTGGGTTGATTGCGTTTTTTACAGAAAAACGCGAAGGCAAAATATGTGATAGTAAAACTTGAATTGGTTTCGTGCCTCGTTTTCCGTATGAACGATACCATAGAATATCACGCACGAAATAGAAACTTAACATTGTATTTCATAAGGTAGGTTCATTAAAGATATTGATTTAAGACATAATCCTTATTTTTTACTTCTCCGAGTGACGATGACGTCACGGAGAGGTATTACGCTGGACTTGGGTGTGTGTCTGTCACGGCGTTCGCAGTTGGCAAATCGGAGCAAACGTGTTCGTATAAAGCAATTTTTGGCTTCTAGTCCCATCGTTAGGATAAAGAAGTACACGGCGATCAGCTAGGGTTACGAGAAACGTGTAGCCTCCGAATGGCAGGCCTTCCAACAAAGATTCACGTAATTGCGAGTTTTCATATCATTTAAAGTGAATCAATCGCCTTATATACCTTAAATTTCCAAAAAAAAATGTTAAAAAGGCATAAGCTTGAATTCAAACGTCAAAAAAGCTATGTTTAAAATGATTTTAAAAATGAAGTTTTTAAAACGATTTAACTAGAATTAACATATAAAAATGACGATTAAAATACTTAATATAAATTATATTTATTAAACACTTTAAGAAAAACCTCTTAATTGCGTCTCGACTCGGAGAGGTTTATTTTGGTTTCCCGACTTGTTATGAGTTAAGTAGGTCAAACTTTGCTCAGCCTTTTTAAATGCACACAATTCTCAATTAATAATGTTGTTTCAACTGAATCAATATACCAGTCTTTAACCATAGTTGTTTTCCAGAGAACCCAAAAGTGATACAAACAAGGCGACCCAAGGGCTGTTCTTGTTTTCAAACTCGCTAAGGGAAAATTCGAGGTGACCCAACGGTTGGGGTACATTTTTTCTCCTTCCCTTGAGGAGAAAAATTGCTTTACACTATTGCCTTTTATTAACTTAAAAAAATAATAATTATATCGGTGGTGTATTCACGTTAATTATTTTGATCTGGGAGCACGGGTAGTTTCATAAGCACATTGTAGTTCAGAAGAACCAAATTAAAAATTCGCATGTTTCAAATTTTAAATTTAAAAGCACAGAAATTATGATCATAACTTTTTTGTTTAAATCTGATTTCACAAAGCGAAGCGAATTATTAATTTATTCGAGTTCATTAATTCCCACATTAATTAATAAAGAGCTTAATTTTCGTGCTTGACAACGTTTTATTTTTAGATGATTCTTATAAACCACATTCAATTTACAAGGATAATCAATTAGATCCAGAACTCTGTCAGTTATTATTGTTACATCTCCGAGTCACGAAGCCGTCACGGAGAGGTATTATACTGGACGTATGTGTTGTGTGTCTGGCTCGCATCGTAACTTGCAATAAAAGTTGTCGGTCGCTACGAAGTTAACGCATGTTTTCTCGAAGTTTGTGTCGGTGGAACCGTAAATGCGCTTGGCCATTCGACGAAGTTCCGAGGGCATTCCTTAACTATGGCATTGGGTGCCGCTAGGACAACCGGAGCTTAGTATATTCCTAGTCTTCAAATTACCAAAATTTAAGTAAGAGGACGGGTCTCTCATCATTCCAGTCCCGAAACGAAGAGGCGAAATCAGCGTACCATTGGGGTACGTGGCGTTTCCATGCAGTTTTCCCTTCGTCACCTAAAGCATGGTTTTCACTTGGTGTAAATCACGACTTTTCGCCCAACGTCAAGCGACAACTGAAAAAAAAAACATTGTTACGCTGAAACGAAATTACGTTGAGTGCGACGATATTAGCTTTCTATTTTTTCGGCCGCGAGGCAATAAGTATAAGCTGGAGTCGTGACGTCATTTTCGACCACGCGTGTTCGGAAGAGGCCGTCCGCGTGCCGCCATGTTTTTATATATTTAGCTCCTATTCGAGTCAGTAACAAGTACAAATCCTTGAGAATGCCGAAGTTCATTGCTAAAAGGTTTGTTGAAGAGGTTCGGAACCATCCATATCTATATGATATTAGAAACAAAGATTGCAAAAAGGAAAGACAATAGATGGACCACAATTAGTGAAGTGTTAAGTTTATCCGTTAAGCCTTGTTTCCATTATAAGTGAAAACGGTTTAACGCTGGGTGACAACGTAAAAAACAAAAATAACGTTTGACGTACAGCTGCAAATAAGTTTTTTTTTTCGGTCAAGTGAAAACCATGCTTAAGTCCCTCATGAAATTTAACGTCTGGGCTATTAGTTTGGCCTGGCGAGTAGAAGAAGAAGATGTTTTGTTCGTTATTTTTAAATAGTACTTCGTAAAACCACTTCTATGTGGAGCTGGCTCCATAATTTTTATTCAACGATTTACTGTTAGAAAAAAGGGTTTACATAGGGTTTTACTTAAAACCCTTTCGAGGCATTTTGAAATTTCCCCGTTTGAAACCCCGCGAGTTCTTACTCAAACCCCTAGGGTTTTCATTCAAACACCGCGAGTTCTTATTCAAACCCCGCGAGTTCTTATCAAACATCGCGAGTTCTTATTCAAACCTCGCGAGTTCTTATTCAAACCTCGCGAGTTCTTATTCAAACCTCGCGAGTTCTTATTCAAACCTCGCGAGTTCTTATTCAAACTCCGCGAGTTCTTATTCAAACCTCGCGAGTTCTTATTCAAACCCCGCGAGTTCTTACTCAAACCCCGCGAGTTCTTACTCAGACCCTTTGAATCATTATGCAGACCCGTTGAATCATTATGCATACCCTTTGAATGATTATTCATTCCCTTTGAATGATTATGCAGACCCTTTCCGTCATTATTCAGAGCTTATGAGTCATTATGCAGACCTTTTCCGTCATTATTCAGAGCTTATGAGTCATTATTCATATATTTGAAAAATTGTTTAGTCGTTACGGGTTCTTGTTCAGACTATAATGCATAACCAAAATAATACCTCTCCGAGTCGAGAGGAGGGCGACCTTCAAACTCTTTTACCAAAATATGCAATTCCGGCTCTTAATTGAAAAGAAATTGCGACACTAACACGATGTGCTCAAAAAAGAATGGAATGTTCGACTCTACAATCCCTTTAGGATCAGACCCTTGGTAACCACGATCTAGTTGAAGTCATGACACATAGTTTAACATAAACTTAAATCTATTTAGTTTAATGTGTGTTTAAATTTCGGCCCACTCTGAACCGTTAAAGTCCCTTCGTAAATTACACGAAAAACAAGACACAAATGTTAATTCTTCTCCAGCCTTTAGTTTTAACAATCTGCTGGTCTACTCTGAAAAGTTATTACATCATTAGAATGGATGACATTCGGAAACACTTTCTTATTTACCTTGCAATACGTAAATTAGCGTTTAGGCTTTATATAAATGTAGTCTAGTTTAATTAATATATAAACACGTAATTCAAATATTAATATTAAAAGATATTCTTGAAATATCGTAATAAAACTGAGCGTTTAGCTACAAAACCAGTAAAGGCATCGCATTTCCGAAAATTACTTCCAATATTTTGGTTTTTTATTATGAAAAAGAAAAATTTTGTTGGATTTTATTACATACCAACACAGGCAAATTGCTAACGTGGTGTAACAACAGACGCACTCAAACAGACACGGAGATAGGCAACTTTATTACTGTTTCTATAATAAATTTGAGCTGAGAAACAAGATTATCTTAAATATTAAAATAAATATAGAATTAATATTATATATTTTCCTCGTTAATAATTCACCTTATTGCGCGTTACATCGTTTTAAGAAAGAACAATTAAATATTTGGAGCGACGAGACTTCAATTGACGTTGGAAATGCAGGGTATGTTGTAGCGGGCGTTGGGGTTGTTAGGCCCCGGGACGGTTGGCTATGCCGTCGTCGACCGGATACAAGCACATTTAAAAATGAAAAGCCGTGGGGTAAAATATTCCAAAAGAACTTTATTTCATGGTCCATCGTGGACAGAGGTGTCTCTCTTTAAAAATACAAAAAAGGAATTCTCTCTTTCTAAAATCCACGTTTCCTTTTATACCCTTTCGCTTGGTCTAAGTTGAGAGGGACCTCGGCATTGTTTTACCGTGTTAAAACCCGAGGAAATAGAAAACGTGAATCTTACAAAAATATATCGGAAAACTTTCACAAAATAAGAAAATCCAAGAGTTTTCTAAACTCAGTGACGAGTCATGGAAGAAATCAAAGTGTTATCGGAAGTGAATAGTATAAATGGCCAAAGTGCCTTGTTACAATGTCTGTTGTTTCGCCATTCAGAATTCGGTAGTATATAATGGTTTAGAATCCCATCGAAGTCTAAGAACAGCGAAACTGCTTGAACCTTTTTAGGAATTACTGAGTGACCATCTGTTCGGTATTTTAAGTCAACTACATAATAAAACTTCTATTTAAAACATAATTACGACATCTGGTGGGTAAATTGTGAACTCCTGAACGGCTGATATAAACCAGAAGCTGCAAACGACATCTACTTCATATAAACTTACCTATTAAATTGATCACTGGATTTTCTATATTTTATCATAAGAAAATAATAAATAGCTCCCTATAAGTATGAAACTTCTTTTAAGTCATGGATTCAACATTTTCTTCTATAATTCCCTAGTCCATCGTGCTTTTTATGGACTCCTTAGGCAGCGGCAGTTTTGCCCCCTTTTACTCGTAGTACCAAAACTTCTCCCACGGGGCGTAAAAGCGTAAGGGCGCCAAATCTGGAAACAAATGATGCAGTATGAAAATGTGCTACGTTTCATACTTATTGGGATCTATAAATTATTTTCTTATCATTTTATTGATAGTATTTTGAATTGCATAATTAAATTTTTGGAGAAATATTTCGGGAACTAAAAGGTTTTTAAAAACCCTGCATTACCATCAAAGGTTCTTTTTTTCGAAGTAAAAGAGTTTGTATTCAGTTCATACGTATTATATGTTTTTTTAAAATTGAAATAAGACCCTTTCGCTTCTTTTTTAAACTCAATGAAGTTTATGATGTTTGCTAAACCCTTTTTAAACTCATTAAAAACCCTATGTAAACCCTTTTTTCTAACAGTGCGCAAAAGGAAGAAGGGTGGTAACAGGAAAGAACTAGATGTTTAAGGTCGAGGTAGTTACATGACGGCAGTGGACTGAGCATAAACCAAGGAAAGTGTCTTTTTTGGCCCATTGGCGTGGGCTGACGTAAGAAATTGGTGTGAAACTCGTGATGTCAGACTTGGCGTGAACTGGTGGGGAAAATTGGCGTGTAACCTCATGATGGCATGTAATCTCATGACGGCATGTAATCCCATGACGGCATGTAATCTCATGACGGCCACTCGAGATAAGGTTATCTATCCCCGTTGGCGTGTCTTATCATATTTTTTCGAAGAAAATATTAAATGCATGGTCTCAATGATAAGGGATCCACTGATAGGGATTTTATCTTGATATTATTATATAAGATTTGACTTCCTTATATACTATGACTTTGGGGCGAGTTAAAGTATGGGCATGTCGGAATTCAAATTGTAATAATAATTAATGCATACAATAATTCATAGTCGAATTAGTTCATAACGTTCTAACTTATGACATTGTAAATATTTGTCAAAGAAAATAATTAATTATATATCTTTGAAAATTCCCTATATATCACCGATATCTTAAAGTAAATTGGCTTGAATTATGGTGGTTGAAACCCACGTCACGTGTTCGGGAAGTTAGGACTAGATGTCATAGCATATGAAAGACTTATTAACGAAGTAAGCGGGAAGTTTGAAAGTAGACGGTAAAAAGAAAGTACAGTTTTCGGATAAAACTGTGTACCTGATTCCTCACGAGGACAGGAGAAACCATGAATTTCGCAACCTATAATGTTTTAGAATGCAAATTAAGTGTAAATACGAACACATATTATCTCCGATATTGAAGTTGAAAATTGAACGCAGCGCTAAGCCTTGTCATATCTCGGGGTTTTTAACGCCATGTTGACTCTACATGGCAGAACATCGCGATAATCCTATCGTATTTTGGAAGAACGCCACTTTGACGTGGTTAGAATCCAATCATACCCTAAAAGGAGTTCACCTGACAATACAGTATAAAACATGAAGACAGTTTTAGGATAAGAGATTCTACAACCCTCCTTGAAGTAACGATCGAGATCCGAAATTTAAAATGTAAGTACAATTCTCAAGTTCTCATTATATATATTTAAATTAAATTCTCTACCATTTGTCGATATGGATTTAAGTACGCAACACCCTTTTACCGGACTCATTGCCGAGGTCACCGGATGTGAGAAGAGTGTTTTCGTAGGGGAATTAATTAAACATAAGAATATATGTATTTCACCCACACCCGATAGAATAATTTGATGTTATACGGAATATCAGTCAAAGCTATATGGTGTTATACAATCCCATACATCAAACTTGGAATTCTTTGAAGGGATATTAAATGTGGGCGTCCTAGATTCTAGTGTGAGCAACCTAGTTATATTAGACGCCCAACTATGTGAAATAGCGGATAATAAGGATGTGACAAATCTTTTCGTTAGAGGATCCCGCCATAGAAACAATTCCGTTCTAATTTTAATGCAGAACTTGTTATATGAGTTAAAAACACCCTTAATCTTTAAAACCAAAAGCAAAAATAGTATTTTTTATAAAAACTTTACCTTAACTTTTTTAAAACTATTGTAAATTGGTGTTGCGAATGAAGCAGAGCGGTGTTTAAAATTTTATTTGCGTGATTTAAAAACCAACTAGAACACATTTAAAACTAGATTTTCTGTTTTACAGTTCCCGTGTATTACTGAAGGAATAATTTGGAACAACTTTGACTGTATCGTGTATAACACCAGAAACAAGATTTTTAAAGGACGCCGTCAATTATTCAAACGAGGATTTGCAAGATAGTTAACCATCTTTTACCTTTTCGTGAAAAAAATACGTTTTTTTCAAAAATGAATTGTTTTTTTGCGAATTACGGGGGTAACGACGTTTTTGATATTGAATAACTTTGGCATCGACAAAAAATTAAAACTGGTTTTAGAGTCTCGATAAACGGCTAAACAAGTGTTTCGAAATGTCAAAAATTCAAATTAAAGCGATGTTAAATGAATAAAAATGTGATACCTATTGATTTTAAGCGACTAAAAGTAGTTTATAATTTAATTACTTTACTAAATTCCAATTAAACGTTCCGTCAAAGACTAAAATGTCGTTGAAAAAGCACTGTTAAAAGGCCGAAGAGTTAGTCTCCTAAATAATTTAGTGTACAAATCGCAGAAATCGATTACTCGATTTCTGGAATTTTTTCGAAAATCATCAGTAATCCTAATGATTCTCGTGGATAATCAAAGGTAATCAGAAATGTCCGATAATCACTAAGAATCAAATGAAATCTTGAGAAAATCAGAAATAATTACATGATTTACGAGTAATATATTGTAATCACCTCGTTTATCACACATAATCAATAGAGAAATTCGAAAATCCAAAACAAAAAACGTAATCAAATGTTATTCAAGTAATCACTACATTCATTGTAATTCATGAAGAATCCAGTGTTAATCACGGCGTTCATGAGAATATATAATTCATTGGAATACAAACAAAAAGCACTTGTAACATGCGGCAATAACGGGGAATCAGAGTAAATATTATGAAATCACCCAAAATACTCGTAATCACGGAAATCGAGGAAAACATTCAGTAATCAACGGAGTTGCCGTGAAAATTCAGAAATCAGGTGTACAAAATTATGTTGAATGACTAGCCCATCGTAATTTCAATTTAACGTGATGTGAAATGGCAAAAATATAGTTAAGAGTTGGGTTTTCTCACTAAAACGCTAATAAAGGCCAAGTTAAAAGCGATTGATATTGTTAATAAATGAAATGAACATAAATGGGAGAGAAATTAAATGACAAAAAATGTGGTCGAAGGAGTTGCTAGTTTACTAAAACGCATATGAACCTGACGTCATATGAAAATATTCGTCTGAAAGTAATCAAAAATAACCAATAAAGTGGATCAAAATATGCTAAAATTACAATCCCACTAAATCTAGAAAAACCACTAGGTAATAAATACACCCCCCCCCCCGAGTCTTAAAACCTAATAAATCACGCACCAAAACGCCAAACCAACGAACGGACATACAGACAAGCACATAGACTGCTCTCTATTAATTTTGTGTTGAGAAACATGATTATCTTCAATATTAAAATAAATATAATTAATATTATATATTTTCTTCGTTAATAATTCACCTTACGAAAGATCAATTGAAAGATTTTGAGAGACGAGACTAAAATTCACGTTAGAAAGGCGTATGCCTGTTGTTAAGGGATAGACAAATCGGTAGTATATATAGGTTTCGAAACCCAGAAAAATTTAAGAACAGCGCAATTGCGTGAACCTTTGGAGGAAGCCCCGCCATTGAAAAGCAAGACGTTTCTCGTAACCCTATTCGCGTATATCTTAACCACAACGATGATGGTGGTGTTATAAGCCAATAAGTACAGATTGGCCTAAATGTGGGATAGACAAAAACTAGATGATGGTGGTGTTAGAAGCCAATAAGTACAGATTGGTGTCTATGTGGGATTGACAAAGAGTAAATGATGGTCGTTTTAGAAAGAAATAAGTACAGATTGGCGTTTATGTGGTATTGTCAAAAACTAGATGATTGTGGTGTTAGAAACCAATAAGTACAGATTGGTGTCTATGTGGGAAGGCTAACAGACTTGGCTGGTGAAGGAATAGTGTAGCGTAGAATAATGCATTGCACTTAAGTTATATAACTGACGTAGTGCGATATAGAATTTTCCAAATTTATGTAAGCCGTGAACTCGGCACAGAAATTGGAAACACCTTTGCTTCGATTTGCGAACTGTGAACACGGTCACGGACACACAGACAGGGTCGCGGCCAGACACGCATACAGACATACACGTCCTGTGTAATACCACTCCGTGACGTCATCATCACTCGGAGAGGTAAAAATATCAAGTGAGTGTATAAATAAGTCAAAAAACTAGGTTGAATATAAACAACCCGGTGTCTAGTGGTCGGCATTTGGATAGGATAATATATGTTTGTTTTATCTTTATTCATAATTTGAAATTATCCACGGGAAGTCTATGATTGATGCAATGTAATCACGAATAATTATCTGATTATTATTCATGGATAACCGATTAACCAAAATTCGGTGGATTATCTTATCCAAACGCCGACCACTACCGGTGTCCTTAAAATGATACATTTTAAAATGGCAAATTTATTAAGCATAATTAAAATAATCTAATGGTAATAGACAGAGTTTCGTCACCGAACGTTTAAGTACTCGATCAGCAGTTTTTAAAGTAACTACTAGCCATCATTCCTAGGATGAACTTCTTGATCTCGTCCGAGTTTCCATTTAGTTGCTGGAAGGTTTCCATCTTTTACAATGACAAGGTCGCCGGACTGGATATTCCACGTATTAATTTTGGCGTAACGTATAAGACCACCAACCAAGTATTTCAATTGGATCGATGAAAGGGTTTAAGGACAGTAATTTGCTTTTCAGTGATATTGGCTGAGTTCTAGGGAGGCAGTGGATTTCTAAATTGGGACACGTGAATCATCTCAAGACTTAATTGGGACACGCGAGTCATCTCAAGACTTAATTGTGACACGTGAGTCATCTCAAGACTTAACTGTGACACGTGAGTCATCTCAAGACTTAATTGGGACACGTAAATCATCTCAAGACTTAACTGGGACACGCGAGTCATCTCAAGACTTAATTGGGACACGTGAGTCATCTCAAGACTTAATTGGGACACGTAAATCATCTCAAGACTTAATTGGGATACGCGAGTCATCTCAAGACTTAATTGTGACACGTGAGTCATCTCAAGACTTAATTGGGACACGTGAGTCATCTCAAGACTTAATTGGGACACGAGAGTCATCTCAAGACTTAATTGGGACACGTGAATCATCTCAAGACTTAATTGGGACACGTGAATCATCTCAAGACTTAACTGGGACACGCGAGTCATCTCAAGACTTAATTGTGACACGTGAGTCATCTCAAGACTTAATTGTGACACGTGAGTCATCTCAAGACTTAATTGTGACACGTGAGTCATCTCAAGACTTAACTGTGACACGTGTGTCATCTCAAGACTTAATTGGGACACGTGAGTCATCTCAAGACTTAATTGGGGCACGTGAATCATCTCAAGACTTAATTGGGACACGTAAATCATCTCAAGACTTAATTGGGATACGCGAGTCATCTCAAGACTTAATTGTGACACGTGAGTCATCTCAAGACTTAATTGTGACACGTGAGTCATCTCAAGACTTAATTGGGACACGTGAATCATCTCAAGACCTAATTGGGACACGTGAATCATCTCAAGACTTAATTGGGATTATAACACACTTCAAATAAGTTACAATAGACAATTGATAACGTTTATCATAAAATCCCTTACATAATTTGAGTTCTTTTTTGCGCATCATTCAACCGTGCTTATTGTTAATCAATTGTTCAATTACCTTTATATATTTTGTCCTCTTGATAAAAAAGTGAAACTCTGGCGACTGGTTAATTACGCAACACTTGTTAAATCACAAAAATTAGATTGTTTGTCAATTATACCACTGGAATAAACGCTTTAGAATTACAAAAATAACCACCAAAAATGTTTCGCTTTGTCCCTACTCTTCGTATGCTAAACGACGCTGCTATTGGGAATTAAACACAAAATATTTGGATAGATGACAGGCCACGAATGAGCTTCACCATTCATTCGTGATATGTTTCAGCGCGCTATGGCGCAAACCGTGGGTTAGAAAAAGAGCAGCATTCGATTAATGTTTCTATACTTGAAAAGGTAAAGCTTAATTCAATAATTTCGCGTTACGCAAAAACTTTCTTTGTCCGCTTTTATGCCTCGCATTTAAGAACAAAAATCAAGCAATAGGCTGTTGTGGTTAGACGTGATTTATTTAGAAAGAAGTTGAAATCTTGAGTTTAGCTTTATTCAACGCAATTGCGTGATTTAAATCATTCCTGGGAACCTTTCTTAAAAGTTAATATTTCAATTATAACGCCATAAAGAGCAATTTCGAAAGAACTTTATTTAGTCAAGCGAGCAGCGAGCAAATTTTTTGCACGCGAGAAATGTGTGTGTTTTTCTCACGCAAATAAATTATTGAGTCCGTTGTTTGGGTCCAAACTCATTTTCAACCTCAATATTAGAAATAATTTGACATCGCATTGTGTCGGGTTATTTTCTACGCTTTGAAGACACTACCTCGAAATCATCTAATTTAACACTAGAAATATGTCATCCGGAATTCGAAATATCAAGTAAAATAGAAATTAAGCGAAACATCATAAACAAGATGGCTCAAGGGCTGGGCCTTAATAATAGTAGCCACATCGTTACATGTTGAATTAGCACATAAAAAATAAATATAAAGGCCAAATGACACAAATTCAGAAGATCTGACCCCAAAAATAGGGTCCTCCCTCATTTCCGACCCTATAGAGATAAATTAAACGAAATTCACTCGTTATTTCTTTCAAGCGAGAAAGCGTCTTTTTTGGACCATTGGCGTGGGCTGACGTGAGAAATTGGTGTGAAACTCGTGATGTCAGACTTGGCGTGAACTGGCGGGGGAAATTGGTTCGATTCCCGGCTCCGACTAAGAAAATTTTTTACTAAAGCAAAATCTGTAACAGAACTCAGTTCCACCTCTAACTAAGAGCCTATCGTATACTACGATGTGGCTAAATAGATAGGGTACGCAGTTGTCTTAAAGGCTGATTTACATGGTTTCTTAAAATCAGTGCTCAGGAATTTGCATCCATTTACAAGATACTAGATAACAGATACATAGGTACGTCCTCAAACTTAACTGTTCCTACGAGTACCTATATCAAAGACTTCACAGATACGTTTCTAGCTTTGCGGAAAAAGTATCAACGGCATATTTGTTTGTATCCAATGATTTATGTTTATGTTCTAATTATTACCGGCTTTATTTCGAAACAGGTTTCGTGTAAATCGATCATAACCTATTGTATTGATTTGAGGTACAAATATTAGTTAGTAATCTTGCAGTGATTGTTAGATACAAATCTTAAAATGTCACTGATATGAGTGGAATGTTAAAGGAAGACCCATGTTTTAAATGTTATTTGCGTCATTGATATCACTCACCTGACTACAATACACGCATTTGACGATTATAACTGTACGTGCTGTGCTATTTAATTGTTTTAGTACACACTTATGTGTGGCCATGCACTCAACGACGCTTAATTTGGGAATTTGGCATATGTTACCTTAAATCAAATTACTTACAAATTCACAATCTGTCATTTAACGGCACACAATCTGTCATTTTGTTCCTATTTGAGCTAGAGTAACAACATAGGACTTTCTAAATAGGTCGTCTTCTCAAACTTATTTTATTTTAAAATTAAAAATGACACTGTGGCAATAATAGGGCGTTAGCCATAACTGAAATAGTAAAGCCCCCCGATTATGACGTTACGAAATAATGCTTAAAATGGATCAACAATGCTATCGTTGCACGCGTCTTGTCATGTAGAATACAAAACTGTTTTCAATACTCAATCGGTTCAGAAAATCAAACGTTATGACAAAAAAATGACGATCAAAACAAAGGCAAAAAAGCCTAACGATTATTTATTTCTTCTATATCAACTTAGCTCAGTAGTAAAACCTTACGATCAGAAAAACAGGATGGTCAAGCCATAGCATAGTTTTACTCTGAAATTATAGAAATGAGGTTTTAAGAATTACGTTCAGTAATGTGGCGATTTATTAGTTAATTGCCAGTAGGGTCTCGAGTTTGAAAGGACAATAGGGTTCCAACTTAGAAATAAAGGTTTTGGATGGCGCTTAGGAAAGTTGAAATGTTTGGATTTGTGTGCAGTGTTGTGTTAAGTCTGTGAATTTGGAATAATAAGCAAGTTGTGATTGCTAAAGTGGAAGGATTGTCGACATTAAAAATTATTAAAATATTCTATATTTCGCGAAGATTGCGTTTTTGGGCTGAATTCTTCTGTGCCTTTTTCTGTAGAAAATGTTTTAAGCTCTTAAAGAAACAATATTTTGTGTACCTTCCGGAAGGGTATTTTTTCGGTAAATTATGTTTGGGGTGTCTTTTCGGTAATAAATGTTTGGGTGTCTTTTCGGTAAATAATGTTTGGGTGTTTTTTCGGTATAAAAATGTTTGGTTGGATTTTGTTTGGAAATGTTTAGAGTGCTTGGAGAATAAATATCGTGGCAGAACTCCAGTTTTCAGAATAGGTGACGTGTCTACCATGGAAATGTAGCGGAGAATCGGGAATGAAGATTCACGATGACATGAATTAGAGAAGAATCTAACAACGACAAATTCTTGAAGAAGGATGCGAATATTAATTCTCATTGTGAAATGGATGGTAATCTCCGAAGATAATGGTTCGAATTATTATATTATTTAAATTGAAAAGACTCACTTGTCCTAATGACATGAAAATACTGATATTCGAATACTTCTCCTTTTGTCTAAAAGTTTAATTTTTCCGCCACTTTTGAAATTAGACAACTATCTCTTTAAATTTAAGAATGCCATATATTTTTTGTTAAATCTAAGTTTAATTATAGAACGTTGTATTTAAAAAAGTAGTCTTCAAATAATGAATGAAATGGATTTTTAATGTGTATATAAACTATCTAAGTAGTTCACTGGAATTTACTCAGTCATCATCATAATAATAATGATAGGGGCTGGCTTCATGAAACGAGAAAAAATACCTTTTGTATTTTGTTTCCGAGTAGGTAAGCTGCTTACAGCCTGGCAATCACTTAATTCATCAGCCATGCCAAAGTGTATAATCACGGTAAACAAGTGCCTGCCTACATCCGGACACGTTGCAGATGATGTTATGATTTACGTTTATTCACTAATGAAAATATTCAGGAATTTAATCATGAATGTTTGCAAAAATTTACTCATGAATATTTTTGAATATTTGATCATGAACATTTTTAAGAATCCCATCATGAATATTTGTAAGAATCCCATCATGAATATTTTTAAGAATCCCATCATGAATATTTTCAAGAATTTAATCATGAAAATTTAGAAAAATCAATCATAAATACTAAGAAAAAATCTATCATGAATATTTAAAAAAATGCATCATGAATATATAGAAAAAAATGCATCATGAATATATAGAAAAAAATGCATCATGAATACTTGGATAAAATACATCATGAATACTTGGAAAAAATACATCATGAATACTTGGAAAAAATACATCATGAATACTTGGAAAAAATACATCTTGAATATTTTCAAATTATAACGAATGGTTTTATAGATGTTAAGCCTAAAAATGTCTGACCTTTCCTAAACGTCCTTAAGATTTAAATTGAAATTCCCAATGCAAAAAAAACTCGATGTCTTAGATTAGTGGTGCCTTTGAAATTTGAGTAACAAATGGTATATATGGCATTGAAGAACATGGGTCTGATTTATTGATCTTCCGGTACTAATTTCCGTATAACTATACCTACGACTGATTATTTACTTATGCAAAAAACGCGATACAGGATTGATTGACGTATATAAAACTGGTAATATGTTCAAAACCTGTTCAATATCTCAATTTACATATTAGAACTGAAAAATAGCTTTTAGGTTTTATCGATTCACATGGGTATACCATAGAGAAAGGCGTTATGGAGTGGAATTGAAAAAAACATTTTAACGGCTAACCGCGATGCCTACGTGAGTGGGGGGGCTGACAAAAAAGGGGAAACAAACCGGGTCTTTTCGGCTCGTCATGACGTAAAAGCTCAAATATAACGCTGGTAGCGCCCTCCCGAAGTCGGAACGATTTCGTCTGGTCGACCTGTGTGACAACTTGACAAGTTGCAACAGAATTCAATTACATTAGATTAGTCGCATTTAGTCAACGAAAATATTAAAATGGGAAAGAAATACTGCGTGTATCGTACATGTAAAAACAATGAAAAGTCGAAAAAGAATTTAAGTATAAACTTCTATCCAGTTCCAAAGCCAACTTCAAGCATAGAAAAATGTTTAAGGCGGCTTAATGCTATTAATCGGAGCAAATTCAAGGCGTTAGACGTGAAGTCACACCATTATGTCTGTGGTAAACATTTTATAGGTGGTAACGGCCCAACGGAACAATTCCTTGACCCGATCCAAGAAGTTAAGGTATTTTTAATATGATTTTCCCTAAACTGTGAATACTAATTAATGTTTAACTTCTTATAGTGTTCGCGATCTTTGGGCGGTCATTGCCATTTAGAAACTGCTGTTGCTGGTAAAGAAATAGAAGTATTTAGTGAAACCCCATTCATGGATGATGAGTGTCGTATGTCAGACTCAGAAGGTAGTTCAGATGTATTGGAACAAATGGACATTTTAAAAGGTTCTCCTGATAAGTGTTTATCAGAAACAATCAAGCCAGATCAGTACAATTATTGTGAAAATGGAAAGGTCCAGACACAATGCGAAAACTTAACAGTTCAGTCTCATGATTTTGATAACTTTGAGGACATATCAGTATTAATTACAAATGATTCTGATAAGCAAGTTATAAATGTATCTCCAAGGGCTTGTATCCAGCGATACTCGTGCCGATTAATCGGTGCGTGTGTCTGGCAAGCCCTCGAAACGTACCGTGCGTCGTCGTCTCAAACGACAGATTGCTCGGCAAAAGGTCAAATCGGGGTCTGAAACGGTCTCCACCCCCGCTGGGGGTGCGGCGGCTCGTGACAATCCAATGAAGAGGCCCAGAGCGGAGGATTCGACTCCCTCACCCAGTATCTCGCAGGCGGCGTCGAAAAAGGCTAAGTCCTATAGTGACGCCGCCAGCTCAGAAAAGATGGCCATTGTCAAAAAAGGCTATCCGACGGCGGTCATCACGGAGGAAGACGTGGGCCCAATTTAGAAGGCGATTCTTGGGGCGCTGGATGGGATACCTTCGGGGAGCCCTCTACCGCGCCTTGCGAACTTTAGCCTGACGTCCGGGGCCCTAGTATACTCCTGTGAGGATTCGTTCACTGGACAATGGTTGAAGGACAACTTAGCCTACTCGGTGGTGGGGGATGCGGTGCTCTCAGTAATGAGAGCTAGCGAACTCCCTAAGCCGTTTAAGGTAATGTTTCGCACCAAGGACCAGATCACCAAAGAGCCGGCGGTGCTGTTTCGGCACCTAAAGGCCCTTAATGCAGGTTTTGCCACTGAACGTTGGAAATGTATCCGGAGGTACGTGGACAGGGCCGTACGGTACTGGGTACTGTTTATTGATGGCTCCTCATTGGAAGCCATTAAGAAAGCTGGTTTCGTGGGCTTTACTGGAGTGGACAAGGGTTCCTTCAAACTCCTTCAGAACACGGAAACCACCAAAACCACTGTAGCCGATTCTACGGCAGGGGGTGGGACTAGCGAGATGGGGGATCTCGCCGTGGAGCTCGCTGGTGTCGCTCTAGGCACAGAGGAGGAAGGAGTGGCTCATTCGGAAGCTTGTTCTTCCATGGATGAGTCCACCCTACTGGAAGAATCGGATGGGACCCTTCGGGATCCAGCCGATGTGCGTTCTAGTGGTCCTGGTGAGAAGGAGGATCTAGGGACTGGGAACTTGCCTGTCGGGGAAAGAGGTGCCACTAGCCCTCTCGGGACCGATGAGGTGTAGCTAGGTCCCTTCTGAACCCCTCTCTTAAGGACCATGGGGACGCTACGTGCAATTCAAATCAATCTGCACCATAGTAAGGCGGCCTCTGCGGTACTCTGCAAGAGGTTCGCTATAGAGGGTCTTGATCTGGCCCTCATACAAGAACCGTGGATTTTCCATGGCAAAATCCTCGGTCTTGACGCGGCGGGGTCACTATTTAATGACCAAACTGCTGCTAGACCTAGGGCGTGTATTCTGGTTCGGAGGGATCTTTGCTGTATCTCTCTACCGCTGTACACGTCCCAGGACACGGCGGCCGTGAAGCTAGTCCTGGCCACTGGGCATGCCAAGTTGACTATCACGGCTACCTCTGCATACTTTGCCCACGACGCGGACTCTCTCCCGACAATTGAGGTGATCAATTTGGTCGATCAGTGTGAAAAGAGAGGGTACAAACTAATCATTGGCTGCGACGCCAATGCTCATCACATCACGTGGGGCAGCTCTGACAGCAACAGGAGAGGTGATCATGTTTTGGATCAAAACAATGAACCTACTTTTGTTACTTCTAACAGACGGGAGGTCATTAACCTTACGTTAGCCACCTTGCGTCTTCTGAGTCTAATTGGCATGTATCTAATGAGCCGTCTCTGTTCGATCATAGGCATATTTGTTTTACTGTCGCGACTACTTCTTTCCCGGTGGGGACGAAGATATGAAATCCAAAGCGGACCAATTGGGCCGGCTATAGAGAAGACTTACTCCTACGCTACGAAGAGGGTCATACCCCTAAGCTAACATCAGCTAAGGATCTTGATAGAGCGGCTGGTGTCTTGCAGTGCTCTATCGTTGAGTCGTTTCACCGAAACTGTCCACTTAAGACCGTAAGCCGCTCGAAGCTTGTCCCTTGGTGGAACGCGGATCTCAGCTGGCTTCGGAAATGCACGCGCAAGCTATTTTACAAGGCCAAGCGTATAGGTGACTGGACTGGCTATAGTCAGTCCCTTAATACCTACAACAGGGCCAATAGAGCTGCTAAGAAGGGCTCCTGGAGGACCTTCTGTGAGCAAGTCTCCAGTGTCCCTGCTACGGCTAGGGTCATGAATATCCTAGCGCATGATAACACACATCGACTTAATACTGTTAAGTGCAAAAGGGTGTGTACACTAAGTCAGGGGCTGACACTCTCAAGCATATGCTGGAGGTCCCTTTTCCTGACTCCACTGTAATTAATCCAACAAAACCGGACAATCTCTAACCTGTTCTGCACAGGGCGAAGAGAGAGGACTGGCTTGTAGCCAGGCAGGTTGTTACAACTCCTAAGGTTCGGTGGGCTGTAAACTGTTTTGAGCCCTACAAGTCCCCGGGACCCGATGGTGTCTCCCCTCTGCTTTTGCAGGTGGGCTTAGATTACATCGTCTCTCCTTTATGCAAGATCTATAGACTTTGCATAGCTCTCGGTCACATTCCTCGTGACTGGAAACGCTCTAGGTTCATCTTTATTCCCAAGCCCGGGAAGGTCTTCTATCTCGAGGCAAAGGCATTCAGATCCATATGACTGACCTCCTTCTTCCTCAAAATTTTGAAGAAGCTGGTGGACAGGTACATTAGAGACGAGGTACTTTCGGTAACTCCTCTCTCTTCTTCACAATTCGCTTACCAAAAAGGCAAATCCACTGAGACGGCCCTTCACGGCCTCACAAATTGCCTGGATAGGGCATTCAGAAAATTTCACTGACCATCTTCCTCGATAATGAGGTGGCCTTTGATAAGGTCTCCAGCACTATTATTACTGAAGCTGTTAAGAGATTTGGTATCAGCGACACCCTTGGCCGTTGGATCAAGTCCATGCTTACCGACCGCGACGTGACGGCGTCCCTCGTTGGGAACTCTCTGGGGGTGACCATTAGCGTGGGCTGCCCTCAGGGTGGAGTTCTCTCCTCCTGTTGTGGAGCCTGGTGGTGGACGAGCACTTGGGGTTGCTCGAGGGTTTAGGGTGCTGCCGGTGCTTCGGGTATGGGGATGATGTGGCGATAGTAATTACCGTGAAATTTCCGGCTACTATCGCCACGCTTACGAGCTCTGCTCTCTCTAACGAGGAGCAATGGTGACGAGTGGTTAAGCTCACTGATAATCCTGGCAAAACTGCACTTGTTCCTTTTACCCAGGAAGAAAACTAAAGACCTGTTTAATGATATCTCCTTTTTTGGTCAGGTCCTGACAAAGTCCTCCTTGGTGAAATACCTGGGGGTGAATTTCGATTGCAGACTTACATGGAAGCCGCACCTTGATCGGTGCATCAAGAAGGCCAAGATGCGTTTCTGGAGAACCAGGAGCTCTGTCGGCAAGACTTAGGGTCTCAACCCCAAGGCCCTACATTGGGATCGCCGCTTTACACTGGGATCATTAGACCCATAATATCCTACGGGGACACTCGTCTGGTGGACGAGGGTCCGGCTCAAAATGATGCAGGCTGACCTGCGCAAGCTTCAAAGGCTGGCCTGCATTGGTATCACGGGGGGCCATGAGATCGACCCCGACCGCTTCCCTGGAGAAACTCCTTGACAAGGTTCCTCTTCATCTCTTCGTTGAGGAGGAGGCTGTCATGGGTGCCTACAAGCTCTACAATAATGGCTGCTGGGTGATTTTGGGATCACAGCCATACTAAGCTCTTCCGGGAGTATGCTGAGGATAAGAAATCGCTGACGATGTGCTCGGACAGGTGCATGACAGGTTGACTGTCATTCAAAATCAGCTCTGGCATAATCTGGAGGGTCAGAGACAAACGAAACAATTTGTCAATGGTCCCTGCAGGTCTCGGGCTAGGCACCTTATTGCACTCAGCAGATGGGATATTAGGTTGGCCACTGGTCTTTTGACCGGACACTGTCGGCGAAATAGACACCTGCATCTAATGGGCCTTGCTGACGACCCTCTCTGCCGGTTGTACTGTACCGGGAGAAGGAAGAAACTCCCTCTCACGTACTGTGCGAGTGCAATTACTTCGTTTCACTCAGACTAGATCCCTTTGATTCAAATACTGTTGAGCCCTCGCGGGTCTCTTCCATGACGGTGGAACGAATTCTACGTTACGCCGCGGCCACGGGTCTCTTCAAGGCCTGAATATGAGGGTGCACAATATGCCTCTGGCATCGGTGCTAGGACGTGAGCCCCCACTCCTCCAATAATAATAATATTATAAGGAATTCTTGGCATGTAAGCAAGCCTTTGTAATTTTTAATCGTAACTTGTTAGGCCGTACAAAACTAGGCCCTTGTAGTTATTAAAGAGAAAGAAAATGGAAAAATAGATTTAAGCGCGCTATCAAGTTAGGCTGACTTCTGATTCAAAACAAATTCTTCACGTACTTTTTTAATTATTTAAATAACAATGCTTAGACTTCATTTATTAAAAAACAAAGCTGGTAAATTTCTCATTTAATAAGCGCTTGTTAATTTGAGAATATTCCGAAAAATAACTCCGCTGTAGTTTTTCAGTAAGGCTTTCCTTATTTGCCTTAAAAACCGGAAAAAAATTAATGCTTTTTCTAAGGGACGCTAAACCTAAAAAGTGTTTTTCCGTTTAGCATTACAAACGGGTGTCAAGTCATATAAGCAAGGGCCTACCAGCCCTGTTGAGTTTATGGCATGTTTATCAGGGACATGCAGACACCATATATATATTTTTGAAATTTCGTCTGAAATTATGAGACCGCAATATTTTTCATCATTAGCGTTAAGTTCAAGGCTTCAACCAACTCGGCTCCACTCTGCTGGAAAATTAGCTGACGCGCTTACGTTTTATCATTAAAAACATGCCATAATGGTACCTATAATTGTATTCATTCTTTAAAGGGGGCATTGTCTAATTTCGGAAAGTTGTTTTACTATAATAAAGCCTTTCTTTCTAAAGATGGATTCCATAGCTATTAGCCTAAACATTAAAACCCTAATTGAAAAATGTTTCGCACACTAGGCAATATTGATCAGCATTAAGGTGTTACTTACCGTCGAAAAGAGAGTGTTTTTCTGAACTACAATTGAGTAACTATTTCCATAGCTTACCAAGCTTGAAGAGTCAGGTCTGAAATTATTTTCGTTTTCAGTACAATTGTATAACTGAGTTCGGTTTAGAAAAGGGGCAGATGACGTGAAATCGCCTTACCAGCTCTCTGATAACTAGTGTAGGTACCTACCTTTCATAATCAAGTACCGTTCGTTCTGATAGTTCTTATATTTAATAATTATAATCTCCAGCTTTCAATAACGAGGTTTGTTTTCCAAGGATATTTATTATTTATTCCGTATACTATCGTTTATGCTAGCAGACTATCAACTATGTCAAAGTTAATCGAATTAAGATGCACTCTAAAAAATGATGGTACCTAAATAGTGGTGTGGTGGTGTAAATTTTATTCTGCACTATTTCTACATCTTGACAGGGTGTTGAAATCGTCTGAAAATAGTGCAATATTTTATTAACACCATTAGCTAAATTGAATTGAGTCAAAAAGGGTTCAAAACATCATTGGATAATTATACCTGAACGGATTAAAATAAACACCTTATTTCATACCATTAAATGGTGTTAAAATAATACGAAAATTGAGGTGGATTTTTAAAAAGCATTGTTTTCCATGTATGTGTAAAAAAGGCTAAAAAAACTTCATATGTTCAAATGTGTCCAATTGATACGTAATTGAAATTAAATAACTTCGAAACCACAATAAAAGTGTTAAACTAATTTGAAAATGAAGCAGCACTTTTAAATGCCATTATTTTAAATAAAAAATGTAAAGAAGGCACCATTTAATTAATGAAGTTTGAATAGTGCATCAATCCACACCATTTTCAAATATTTTTGCAAATAAAAAGGACATATTTGGCATTTTTGCAACATTTAGTGAGCTTTTCATTCAATCTGGCCAATTTTGTATATTACTACTAAGTTTACTCGTGTTGAAGGTAGTCAAAATTGCGCCAAGTATGTCACATTACTAAACAAATGGAGTGAAATATTTAATTTTTCAATAATTAGCACACCGTTTGCTGTGTAATAACACCCGTTTTAAACACTATTGAAATTTACACTATTTCAAGTCCTTATTTGCCCCATTTCAGGACCATATTCCAGATTTACAAAAATATTTATAGTCGTGTTCATTGAAGCTTCACTACCTTTCCTATTGTGTCTGTACACGTTGAAGGCTTTCCTTTCATACCAAGCCCGAATGAACACGATTATAAGTTAATTGTTTTAAAATTATCCAAAAGAACTCTATTGGGTAACATCTAATGGAGTCAGATTGGTGTTAATAAAGAGTATGTTTTGTTTATAATGCGCCACTTTAAAACCTTTCTCTATGTGCAGTTTTTCGTTTTGAGCTCTTTAGAGATGGAAAAGGGTTGTTCCGTTCTCCTGTGTTTGGCGCCTTTCTCCCCCTTTCCTCTTCATTTTTTGGTGTGACCTGTCGCATTTTGTTAGAAATTAAGTTCTAGCATTTCAAATTTCGTGGGACGTTTTCACCCAAAATTCTACTCTAGTTCACGTTACACCTCATAGGTGGCGTGGTATATTATGTTTCAAATCAAATAATTTTTTTGCCTTCCAATAGTTTATCTAATGCGGCCTTAAAACGCTCAAAATTTTCCTCAAATTAAATGGGGAACACCTATAAAATTTATATCTTATAGACTATTCCCAAAACGTTTCACTAATTGTGAAAATAAAAATCAAACAAGATGTTGAATTCCCAATATTTGGAAAATTCTTTTAACTTTATTGGACAAATATCATAATTAAACTCAACATGATTTATTCAATTATATTGAATATATTTTTGACACAATAGAAATGTTGATGTTGAGTCCATAAACCGGGTACAATTTAAACGACCAAACATTACATATAAAGCTTCAAAAACACAGACTTTAAAGTTATACGAATGCAAAATATTTTTCAATTGTTTGAATAACAGTGTGAGCAATAAAAAGAGTTATTCAAGATATTTTTTCAGTTTAACACACAAATTTTGTCCAAAATTTACCGAGAATGGTGTTCAATTTCGTAAAAAAATATTGTGGCATTGTATTTTAACTTTCTACAAATGTTAGTCTGGATAACTTTTTTATATACTTTTTATTAAACAACGGGCCCCCCGTTCTTTACGCGAATAATTGAATGTGTAGGGTCCCCTAAGTAAAACAATAAAGTTGCTAAGGGTGGTTTTCAATTCCTTAAAATTAATCACAGATTTTGACCAAAAACTGGAAAATGTAGCATGGGAAACTTCCAAACTTACATATTTTGTTTATACACTTACAAAAATAACCATTTGTTAGATAGATTTAAAACGGTCTAAGATGAAAGCCCCTTATTAATAACAGGCGCCGATTTTTTATAATTAAGAAAAATCAAGTCTAATTATTGTTTATCATAGTTTTAATTGCATGCTCTGACTTACATGGTTTACCCTGAAACAGTGGATCTTACGACGTTTCAGCATGGTTTAAGTAGTGTAGAAAGCCAATCTTGGACTTTCGTCGTTCTACCGCGGATATAAACAAATAGTTTGAGCAATTATCTAGCTTAAAGACCAGATTAACTTTTGTCTATCCAACTAATTTGGTTGCGCAGTACAGATTAAAGCTAATTAAACTGGATTACCAATAAAGTGTAATTAATCTAGATTACCTTTTAAAGATATTTATACTAGATTAACAGATGAAGATTATAAAATTGATTGCCCATTAAACATAATTAAAATTTATTCCCAATTAAAGATAATTAAAATTGATCGCCAATTAAAGATAATTAAAATTTATCACCAATTTAAGATAGTTAATCACTTACCAATTGGAGAAAATTAAACTAGATTACCAATTACAGATAGATAAGAAAGTTTTTAAAATAATTGATGTTTATAATCATGTCTTCAAAGGTGAAAATTTTAATATCTGCAACTTCAGGCAATATATTTTCTACATTCATCTTTTACTTTTTTCGTCTTTGTCTACAAAGACAGTTTTTATTAATGTGGCTATTCGCCCATTCCAAGGAGGGGTATAAATTCAGATTTATACGTAAAATCAAAGCAAAATATTCAGTTTGTTTGGCTAAAATATACAATATACATACACTCTTGGACGGTTTCATATATTACACTCTAGATTTTGCAGACGTACAAAATGGGAACAAATGAAATGGAATTTCTGGGAAAATATCGTTTTTATAAATACAGGAATATAATTGATAATAAGCAGCGTTAGAAAAAATTTTAAGTGAATTTCAACTCAATAGATACACGCAAGAGTTCCCGGCAAATTACGGCACAATCGAGGTACTAAAGTTAAAGTTTAATAATCATTTTAAAACGTAGTTTTCATATTTAAATGTGTTCCGAAGCAAACATGGACAATGTCTAATCAAGTGTCGAGATACGAAGACACGGCAGATTACCTACGAAGAGCGTTCAACATAAGGTACATTCCGAAAAAAATATATTGTCGAATTTTAAATTGTACGCCACTTTCAGAACGCTTTTCAACGAACACAAAATTGGGTATTTCGATTTGTTACAAGGTTTGGAGAATCCAGAAAAATTCTATGTAAGTGGAACATTTTCGGCTAGAAGGGTTCTACGATAATTATAAATTGCACTACCACATTTTGAGTTTATTTAGGATAAACATTGCGTTATGTTTCCGGTACCACTTTCTTACTTCGCCGACCTGGTGCCTAATTACAGCCCATCCTCGCCATTCGAAACTGCGAAGACGATAATCGTGACCACTGGTCCCAAAAAAGTCGTTTCTACTTCCTTATCTTTGCTAGGTTTGGATAGTATAGTGAATTTTACTCTTCTTAAGTGAGCTTAAACGCGTACAATTCTCATCAGAGTTTTTCTAGGTAGTGGCATTAACCGGGTTGAGCATTCTTATGGTGTCAGTTTTGCTTGTATTTTATTTCTTGGCGATGAACCGATACAAATTCTTGTCTTTCAAAAGTATGGCACACGACACAGTGGAAAATATCTGGCATTACTCGGCCTTAATGTGTAATGAAGGTAATTGTTACTTTTGCTACAAATAAACCTTAGTAGGAGATTATTTAATTTTTTGCTCACTGCCTAGCACTTCCTGTCGTTTTGCCCCAAATGACACCTCGTTTGCTTGCTTCGTCGTGGATCATCGGACTGACTTTCATTCTGTTTTTCTTCGGTTGCTACTTGTGTACGGAGTTCACGATCGAGAGTTACAATTATATCGATACCCTCTCGGACCTAATTGAATCGGGAGTGCCTCCTTTAATTATTGAAGGAGGCGGGGCTTTCGCTGCTCTAAGAGTTTTGGTAAGAACACTTCCCTCTCTCTTTTTTACCACTTTGGCGGCATGAAAGCGTTATTTTCAGTATCCCAACAACGTTAGAGCACAAGTGCAACTATCTTTTTTACATTTTCATTATAGTGCTCTATTCTCATATCCAGTAATGCATTGTTTTAGTTGATTATTCATTGTTTCTCGCTTCTAGGCTAACGAAGACCAGGTTGTAAAGAAATGGTTCGAAGGGTTGACTGGCGAAAATTTCATTACTCTGATGGACCTTCTGGATTTCGAAGGCTACATTCCAGTTATTTCAGGGGAGAAAGCCTTGATTATAAGCGAAACCTATCTAATGTGGCTATTCGGAGAAGTTCTGAACTCTGATCCCTCTAATAAAGCGTTTTTTGCTGACCAAGGGGGCTTTTATTTTTCTAAAGAACAAGTCCGCTTTGACTATTTGAGCGTAATTTACAATACTTCTTGGATCACTAGCTTTCCAGAACTCGATGAATTCGGACAAACCAGGTCAGCATTACTTTTACCTTGGTTCCTACCTTTCTTAATGAAAACTAATTTTAAGACGAATAGCAGGGAAAACCGTTTAGGGAACAAGAAGCACGTGATAATCACGTTCATTTTAAAGCATTATATCTCTTGAGAGTATGAAACACATTTTATTAAATATTTTAAGAATAAAACACATCACATATTATTTGCGCGAAATACGAATCAAAATACTATTGATTCAACAATTTTTTCAAGCGATTTTAACCTTAAAAACTCAGCGATAGCGCAGCTTTTATTAGTGAAACAATTTTTAAAATTTTATAAGTGTGAAATTTATAAAATTACACCTAAATACAAGAAAAAAATAATTACCTATTTATATTATTGGTATAAAGAATAAAAGTCACCGATAACGTTATTATATTAGATAATGTACTTTCAAACTTTTACCCGTATTTATTTGATCGAAATTCATATAGTCTATCCGGTTTTTTTCGTGATGTTTTAGCGTGCAAACTCTGTTCGAAAGTAAAACTTTCAACTATCTGGACTTTGAATCCCGTTATCCCATGGACTTTGTCACCTGGAAGAAACCAATGGAGGAATCGACTAATATTGACATCAGTAGCATCGTCGTTCCGTTCTACATGCTCTTTTTGTTGATGTCAATATCTTTGGCCTTAACTTTCTTAGAGATATTTTTCCAAAATTTATTTTAATTTCAATCACTAGAACCTAATATGGAGACTGATTGATCCAATGATAAAAAATATCCCATTACGTTTTCAATTTTTTTATATTTAAATATAGTCTTTTTAAGTTTGTTATAAAAAACCTTTTATAAAAGTTCACCGTAATGCTACTACCAGAGAATTTAATATCTATTTAATTAAATTATAACCTTATTTTATATGGGAATAACTCAATTTTCGGGATTTGGCGCTGAAAGAAAAGTTACTCTTATTGTTAAGTTTTGTGTTAGGATTCTCTAATATGAAATATTTCAATATGCTTTTCTCAAAAAAAATATAACGCAAGTTTTTATAATAACATTGAAAAACACTCGTGTTATATTTCAAATGAGCAAAACTTTAGAAAATTTTCGAAATATTAAAATTTAAAAATTATACATAATAAATACGCCGAATGTGTTATAAACACGATATCTTCAGGTATAATTTTTCTATCTTCGACATTAATATTGATGTACAAATGAAACCTTTCTCGGCGTTGCACGCTTCTTGTAAATACATATAAACTGTTTTTGAAAAATGATTACTATTTCTAAAATCGAATTTTGTAACATTTTATGTATCATTGTGGGTTTATCAGTCTTTTTGGCACATTATATATTTGTTTATTCGGCGCATACGTCTTCTGGCTAGTTTGGCTACGATAGCTCTGACAGGGATTACTAGAAATTAAGTGTTGAAACTCGTCAATGATCAATATAGTTCATGGAACATCATGTGGAATTTACCTGCTTTCGTTTTTAGAATAAAAAAGAAAATATAATCAAATTCAGAGATATTATAATATTTAATTAATTCTTATAGCGTCAGACTTTTAACAGATAAGACAAATTTAAAACTGAAACGAAATTTATATCTTATCAAAGACAATAACATGTAAATATATGCCAAACCTTGCTCTTGAACTGCTAAATATCCATATTATAAAATACTTCATTTTCAATTCAGAACTACTATTTAATGAAAAATAATTTAACATAGTTTTGCAACGGTTAAGCTGAAATATATATTAAATCTAGTTGGAGCTCTCTTAAGTGTACAAAGAAAAAAACGTTTAGAAAATAAAACACTTGCCTAAACACGAAAATGCAAAAGATTTTTTATGTTTTAAAATACTAATGTTTAGTTTTCAGCACCGTATCTTTAAGTTCACAATGTGTTCATCTGTTGTCATATCTAGTTTTAAACATGTTTAAGGTAGAGGATGTCGTGTTATATTATAATGCTTGGTATCCAGACATGTTTACACTATTATATGCCTAGATGTATAACATGTTTTTACATTTATATGTTTAGGTTTTAAACATGACTAAAGATTTATAAGCTTAGCTTCGAAACATTTTTAAGGGTTTTTAAGCTTAGTTTTAAAGTTATTTGCAGGTTTATCTTCTAATATTTTGATTTGTGTTACGATGTGCGTCCGTTTAAATGCACAGATTGAAATAACTTCTACGAAATACGATACGTTGTTGTTTTCAGAAAAACGCTTGTCGCTTCTGGTGGGAAAACCTTTATTTCCGTAATTATTTTTATTTAAGCAAATCTATGAAACCGATTGCAATTGTTGCTCTATTATTAACACCAAGATATATTCATACCCTTATACCTTCCTCGATGAACTTAGCACCGAGCGTATGCTTATTGTGTTATCATTTTACTACTATATTTTGGCAATTAAAGTCTAAGACTAATTTCAGTCTCACTCTTTAGAATCCTGAACTCGATAGAAAATGGTAAGGATCGCTTTTGTCATCTACTTCTTTAAATCCTCCAATAAATAAAAAATAAGGTTATAATTAAGTTTCAAATAACTACGCGCTTTTAAGTACTAACAGTATTCCAGTTTTCTTCCTTCTTGACTTCACAGAATTACCAGCCTAAAAATAGAAAAGAACATTACAATTAACCGTTCCTGAACACGATTAAAGCAATCATAGTTTTACACTTGCCTTAAACATAACATTTTTTGGTGGAAATTTGCCCCTGCTTGAACCGAAAAACTTGGAAAACATTGCATATATTTTAGAATTCAACAATACATGATGATTTATTGATAGACTATTAATTGAACCATATTTTCAGCTCCTTTGATTTAACTCAAAGCTATACGGAAATTGAAGTTGATTGAAGCTACTACCCAAAAGAAAGCCGCGTACCCCATCCTTTTTATAATATTTCTCCTTATTTCTATTTTTTTGATGTTTCGAATTCTGTCTGTGTTTTACAGTATATTTCTGGTGTCACTTTTTATGATTTCGAGGGATTGTCTAAAAAGTATACGGATCTAGAAAATGGCCCAGCCAAATAACATAGTAAACAACTTCTAATGTTGAAATTTAAAATTTATAGAAAAAACAGGGCCAGTTAATTGGGCGTCTCAATAGCTTACTCGCTTGTAAAAACTCGATAGTTACTCGCTTGACAAAATAAAGTTCTTTCGAAACTGTTATTTAGGGCGTTATAATTGAAATATAGTTTTTCCCAGTATTGATTTAACTCATGCAATTGCATTATATAAATTGGACTCGGAGTTTAACTTGTTTCAGAAGCCACCACGCAACAGGAACATCATCGACAACCCGAGAATGAAAATACATTTTGACTGCTTTATTAACAGTATAACTAAAGAAATCAAGGTTCGAAAGGGTATAATATACAGAATCATATCACAAAATAAATTAACCCTCGAAGACTAGAAACTCTTTTTTTTTAATCGATGTCCTTAAGCTGTTTATGACTCACAATCAAAATAACACTGCAAATTAACATCTACTTGTGAGCGCAAACTTGAGAATAAACACAAATAGCTGATAAAAACTTAATACCTTTGAAATTTGTGGACTCATTCTTACATAACTGCACCAATTACAATACCAATTGAGCACCAGTTTACGAATGGTATTGATTCGACAACAAAGACAGTGAACTTTACTGCCACTTTAATATTTTGTAGAACTGCCACTTTAATATTTTGTAGAACAATTCGATCGTTTATCTAGTAGAGATGGGCCGATACCAGTTTTAACCGATACTGATATCATTCGATACTTGGGAAACCGATACTTACCGATACCGATATTTGACCCGATCCTTCGAATAAACCGATACCGATAAATTAAACGATATCAATAATAAAAATAAATAAGAAAATAATGCTAAAATATAGGTTGGAAAACACTAACTTTATTTTGATAATAATCACAGTTTGTAATTTATTCCAATATGAGTATTTGAAGTAGAATAGATATGTAATACCATTTTGAGAATTTCTTATATTTTTGGAAATTTTTGAAACTGTATTCGTATTACAGAAAAACACTTTATCCCCGTGTTAACACTCGTTCAACTTGAAGGTCAGGCATCCAAAGAAATAAAACTAATTGTATTATGTAATAATGCAGTATTTAAAGAGTGCGCTTGTTCAAAAACGCCAACTTTTCGACTTTTTGAGGTTTCAGGTGACTTTTCTTTGGCGTAACAGTATCCCCAGTTATACGTCTGCTCACTCTGCTCTAATTCTCTAGGCTTTTGATTGGTAAAATATTCAGTTTTATGGCGCCTTCTACTCTCAACATAAGTATTTTTCTTTAAAAAATATCGTGTAGAAATATGGGTTCATTTTTAATCGATACCGATATATCGGTTAAATGCAAATATTGTTACCGATACCGATATGTGATCGGTTAAATCCAAAAATTGGTACCGATACCGATATGGGATCGGTATCGACCCATCTCTATTATCTAGTCTTTCCAGTTACGTTGTGAAAACAACAGCGTGACACTAAGCGTGGCCCTCTTATCAGCTCAATCTCAAAACTGGACGGGTTTATAAGTGTATATTAGCACACGTCAAACTAATGCAGATAAAAAATGGTTGCTTAGCAACGAACGATTAGAGTTCCCGCTTCAGTCGCGTGTCATCGATCCTGAAAGGGTATATTATCCTTCCCCTAATTTATTTTTAATTAGGTAAACAACACAAGGACTTTCTTGCTTTTAACGGGGGAACAATATTGACATATGCCACAAGTTAAAAGCGAAAACTCGGAAAACAAGCTCAAACACGCAAAGAAGTTTCTCGGAATTTCCGTCAAATTATACTTACGAGTGCTACGGCGTAACTTGAGAAGGAACAAAAATACTTGAATACATTCTACTTCATTCTTTTGCTATGGGTTGTCCTACGAAACGGCGTCCACTACAATTGGGAAAACTAAAAATTCAAAATAATGCACGTCGAAAAAGCAAAATACAATAGAGCACCCTTCAATGCAGTAAGTTTAAAGCATTTCATGATTTACTACTGCACAAATAATACTACTAATAATGTTACTAGTCCAATTGCAAGGACTTCCATTTCAGTATGCTGCAATTGGTATATTATATTAACAAGTTGGGAAAGCCAAAATATTACCTCTCCGTGTCGAGAAGATTATATAAACTTAAGTTTCCAATGAAAACGTCTACCTTTTTGCCCTCATCCTTCCCCGCGCTTTGCGCTTCCGCACTTAACCCCTACTCTCAACATTATCTTCCTCCATTTCACATACAAAAATCAAATACTCACAAAAAGAAGCGGCAAAAACTTGCTGGCTCTTTACAACCACTTAATTTGACTTAATAATATCCAACTTTCAAACACAAATATTTTCTGGTAGATAAATTGACAACCCACAAGCAAAGAAAAATTCTCAAGAATGGCTCCCGCAAATTTAAAAGGTCTATTTTTAACTAGGTCTGACTGTTATCTACACCTAGATGGTTTTCAGTCAAACAAACAAGGAGCATAAACACAATAGTGGAAGCTTCAGTCTTATTTAAAACATGTAAAACAATTATCATCTCTGCAAATAGCTTACACATGTCTTTTTTACCAATGCCTAACCGTTTGGATTTTTCTAAAGCAATCTTAGCACCGAAAAATATTTTTTGATACAAAATAAATGTTTTATATTCTTCTTAAGAATAAAACAAGAGGATAAAAAAAGGTCTGTCCTCTCGTAATTTTTTAAGCTTTTATCATGATTACTCTATACAAAAGTAACAAGGAGTATAAACCCATTAGTGGAAGCAGTATTTTTTTTCCGAAACAATCTCGCTTATGTTTATCCACTCTAGACTTCGCTAAAAACGTATTACTCCTACGTAAAATTTTAATAGACAGGCAAGGATTCATACCATTAAAGAAGGAGCGCAATATTATCCATATTTTCATTTCATTTACAGATAAAAGAAATTATTATGTTTCTGAGAGGAGCTTCCCATTTTTGTTGTTCTTTTGAAAAGTATATCGCAATGCACGGGCCTTGATAGATATAGGAGGCAATGAATGAAATATATCACAATGCACGGGCCTTGATAGATATAGGAGGCAATGAATGAAATATATCACAATGCACGGGCCTTGATAGATATAGGAGGCAATGAATGAAATATATCACAATGCACGGGCCTTGATAGATATAGGAGGCAATGAAGGAAATATATCGCATGCACGGGCCTTGGTAGATATAGGAGGCAATGATAATCTCTCTCTTTGCACTAGAGGTTTATCTTTAATATTTAAATAAGTATAATTATTTTTAATTATTTTAATCTTCAATAATTAACATGAATAATAGTTAAATCGTTTAAAATAAAGTTATACCTATTATCTTCTCATAATTTGCTAATATTGACTTTTAAATTGAAGCGTACCCCTCTTACCCCATTTTTTTAAAATTTTGGTATATATATGGAAATCGTTTCCGTTATAATAGTAAGGAAAAAGCGCAATTGCGAAAACCTTTGGTGGCCGATCCCACCTTAGGGAGGCTAGACGTTTCTCGTAACCTTAGCTGATCGCCACGTATATCCTAAAACCAAACGATAATAATGGAGTAGAAGCCAATGATACAGATTGGTCTCTATTAAGAATAGACGGAAGACCAGTGGATGGTGGTGTTAGAAGCCAGTGTAAGAGCAGACCTGATGTCAATGTGGGATTGACAAAGAACAGAAGATGGTGGGTGGTGTTGGAAGCCAGAAAAGTACCAGACTTCTGTTCATGTGGGATGGACGAAGACCAAACATGGTGGTGTGAGAACTCAAGTATAGAGTAGCCAACGGAGTGAAATACAATTTTCCAAATTTCTGTGAAAGGTCAATGCGTTCCGGAAATTGGGAACACGTTTGCTCCGATACGCAAACTGCGAACGCGGTCACGTGGGTGTAACAACGGACAGACACACAGACAGACACGGCCGTTACAGAACCTCTCCTGGACTACTTCACACGGAGAGGTAAAAAATGTTTGTTTAACTAACTTGTCAAATCACCATCAATTTGTTTAATTAATTCAGTATCACTTCCCTCGAATTTTCTAGAATACAATACACGCACAGACACAGTAGCAGACTACACCGTTGAAAATATATCAAAATAGTTCTTCCCTTTTTGCACAGATGGCGCTGGGTGCATTTGATAAAGAATATTGTTTTTAACGTTGTATATTCACTAATGATAAGGTTAAAGTCTATGGGGACGCTTCCATGTTGTGACTCTAGAGGTATTTATGTTCCTATCTCTATGGAAAAAGGATGGGGGAAATGACGTTGACGGCAAAGGACTGAACATATTCCCAAAAATCGGAAAGCGCAAAGTTCAGCTCTCCGTCGTCAGCAACGGGCGAAACCGTTGCAATCTTTTATCCTAATTCTAATGATTGATTTATAAAATAACTAAAACATTATGAGTCGTCGGCACAATAAGCGGAAACCAATGGTATCATGGCCGTATAAATGAAGACGTGGAACCAAAACACCCAAAAGCGACGTTTAATATGACAATTATGATGGTTGATAAAATTCCATACTCGGATATTTATTATAATACTTTTCATGCGAACACTCTTAATATCAAAAACAATTATAAAAAAACGTCTTGGTTTTGGACCAAGGCCGAAAAAACAAACGATATGTGTGAGGTTTATCATTTGACTGAAGTTTCAGATATTGCAATTGTTTTAGTGTTTTTTATCCATTTAATCCTTAATCAATATTAAATTCAATCAACTGATTTTACTGTTAATCGATCCATTCCCTCTAAATTAATTGAATAAATTACATATCTACGCTTTTTCAAGAACAATTACATTTTCCGAAAACATTTTATCATGAAATTAATTATTTTGAAGGGAGTACGTGTTGAGATGTCAATATTGAATATTTGAAATATTCTACTGACTTTCTAAAAAGAGCAAGTGAATTTTGACATAATTCGAAAGGAAAATGTTAATATTTAATAGTGGATGCCAAACATTTAATTTCGTTAATCGAAGTGCTACATTCCTATTGTCGCCTCTATGAAGAAAAGATTGCACTGCAATTTCCCTCTCCGTGCTTTAGAATTTCTTGGTCATAATTCAGTCTTCATTTGAAACGTCACCACCCCTTTCTACATTGTTGGCGCTACTTGTACACCGGTTACGTATTACGTATAATCATTTTAGTACGCATAAAGACCATTTCGGAAAACACACAGGGGCGAGGCCACCATTGGGGTATTCTCCCTCACACCAAGGGTCACCGCCAGACGGTGCCAAAGTTCACTACAGGCAAGAGGCTAGTCAACTCTCACTGCCTATAGCGGTGCTTCTAGGCAAGAGAAAGAGAAGACCTCAATGGTGGCATCACCCCTTTGTTTTAATTATCTGTATGTAATTTCCAAAATGGTCCACTCACTTACAAATGTACACCGATTACACTGAGTGATCGGTCCTTCAGGCGCTAGCGAGTGTCAAGCCACAACCATAATCACTCATGCACAGGAATGTTTTATAGTTTTAGGTTATTAAGGTTGGCGGGAGAGTCTGGAGAGTCATGTACCGTATACTAATGTGAAATGGTTTCGAACTATATGGTATTATTGACTGAGTGTGTTGCGACGGCTCAGATGACCCATACACTGGAACCACTGGTGATTATAAAATTGTATATATTGGGAATATGAAGGAATGGGGGAGGGAGTTACATCAAAAGCGCATACATTAAAATAAGATAATATATTTTTCGTGTGCTACAGAGTGCCACCTACTAAAATAAACCACACAGGATAAACGTTGTTGCTTTGTCTTAAGAAGACGACATTAGTTTATAAATTAGTTTGAGCAAAATAAGTTATTTATCATAATTTCTTGAACATCAGTCTTCTCAGAAACTTACTACAGATTTAAACGTTTTTGGTGCAAACTTCAAAATTTGTCAAGCCAGCCTTAATTAAAACTATGCCCGTCAAGGTGCTTTCAAGTTAGTAATCATCGACACGAAATCCCTTCAAAATAATTAATTTCACGATAAAATGTAATTGTTCTTGAAAAGGCGTAGATATGTAATTTTTTAAATTAATTTAGAGGGAATGGATCTATTAACAGTATAATCAATTGATTGAATTTAATATTGATTAAGGATTAAATGGATAAAAATAACTAAAACAATTGCAATATCTGAAACTTCAGTCAAATGATAAACCTCTCACATATCGTTTGTTTTTTCGGCCTTGGTCTAAACCAAGACTTTTTTATAATATCTGTTACTTCAGTCTTAATGTAATTAAAATTTGAACAAATTTATTTTTGCTTTACCGTCATACATTTGGGGTTGATCTATTTCTAATTGCTTAAAGAAGTACTTAATTATCGTTAATTACATTTAACTTATATCCAATAACATTGATTTCGATAAGCATATAATGTTGTACTTTATTTATGAAAGCACAGTACTACGATTAGTCTTATAACTTGGGCCTCAAATTGCAACCTCTAAACTGTTTGGCAAACAGCTCAACGTAAATATTCGAAGTGTCTACCATTGTGGTTGAGGCACTCTTCCAGTCGACTGTCCATGTCTAGCAATACATTTGCAAGCAGTAAAGTCATGACGCATGGTAAGACTAATGGTATTGCCGTCTTAGGAAATCCTCGTCCGTTAAGGCTTGATGTAGGGGGTATGATAATGCCGGTAGTAATGCCCTTGTAAACTGGCACGAACAGTAGAATGGCTTAGTGCAACTTCTTGTTCCACCGCTCTATACTAGCATGAGATAGGCTTCAAAACTTTCTACGACGTCAACGTCCAAACAATTACCATCTTGGTTTTTCGGATCAGTGTTGCGGTATTGCTGGTCCCATTAGAAATACAAGGTCTGTAGTGTTACAATTGTAACAATACGTCTGTTGAAAAGGCACAAATACTTTAAAAAACCATTGTAATAATGGTTGGCCAATTTTTAAACACCCCTAACCTTAAACTTTGTAGAAAATAAGGAAAACATAAAGGTTTCTTTGGGAATAACTTTGAAGAAGGTCCGAGTTGTCTGTGGAACCGAGAAAAAAGACCGTAGTGAAAACAAATCGTCGTTACGTAGCAGTTAGGATCGAATTTAATTAGTCTCGTCTCTTAGCAAAATGCCAGTGTATTCTAAGCAGGGCAAATTGAGCATGATGTTTACGAGGATTACCTAAGACGGCAAAAACCTTTGCGTGAACTAATTGAAGCCGATCCATTATTTTTTTGAAAGGTACTGTTCTCTGACGAGGCTATTTAGGGATGATACCTTAAACCTTCATAACGTGCTTTTTTGGGAGGGCATTCTTGGAAACCAAATTATCGAACCCTTTTTCTTGATAAGAAAATCTGTGAAGGCATTTAATTGGACTGCCTGCGTCATGAGTTCGTTGCTTGTAAAGTTATTGCGAGACATGGACAGATGAAGAGTGCCTGCACCACAATAGTAATCACATCGAACATTTACGTTGACGTTGATGTGTACCAAACAGATTAAAGGTTGTAATTTGAGGCCCAAATTCCAAGACTAATCGTAAGACTGTGCTTTAAAATTTTCTGTTGCTCCCCCACCTTGACTGGTATGCTAGGTGATATTTCTGAAGAAGAAAATTTATTGAATTAGGGATAGCGAGAGATGGCTAGCGATGTGGCTTAGTTATGGGCTAGAGGCACTGGTTCTATTGGCAACATTATTACATTGAATGTTGCCAGATTAAATTGTTGCTGGTGAACTATGTTAATGATATATTAAAATTTAAATGGAAAAGTTACATTTTGACACATTCCTTTTGTATTTGGAGCCTATTAATGCATTATTGTGATGATGTAATTAATTTTAGTGTTAAATAGGAAAACATTTAGGCTGAAAGAACAACTCGCGTAGTTCAATCTTATTTTGTTATTTCAGTTAAGGGTTATCTAAAGTTACCCAAAAACCTGTTGTTTTCGATTAATTTCACGTTAAATTTGGTTATTAAGTTGAAATTAACGGCTTATCTTCTTATATTAGTGTAATTGCAGTTTATTATACGAGTTTGAATAAGAAATTCTCCTAAACTGCAAACTTTAGAGAAGTGACTGTTTGACTCTTGCGGAACAATGACTATTTTGCCCCAAAACTTTTCAATGGCTCTCTTTTAAAAATGAGAAAAATGCTTTTAAATGACAATTTAATTAATCGTAAGAATTAAACAGGAAAATGGAGGCTGGGTGAAGGATAAGTGTAGTTTTAATTTTAATTTGTTAGTTTATTTATAAGTTATCCATGAATTTACCCAAAACATTCGTGTTTTGGGTTAATTTCACATTAATTATACTTGATTAAGTTTAATTTAACGGCTTATCTTGTTTATCTAGTGTGGATTTAGTTTATACTACAAGTTTCAATAAAATATTAACTTTAATTGCAATTACCCTAAAATTTTAATGTATGCGCTTTTGATGTATTTTAACGATCATTATTATGATCATTAATTTGAAAGTGAAATAGGAAACTACTGTGGCTGTACGAAAAACGTGTGATGTTTTAATCTTAATTTGAGCGTGGTTCGTTGAAGTGGATTAAGCTTAAAATTTATTTGAATTTTTTACCCTAATTGCAATGTTTAGTGCAGTTTAATATTTTTTCAACATATTCAGTTTTTAACCCAAAACTTTTGAATTTCGCGGCAATTAATGTACTTTAAAGATAGTTTAAATTAACTTAAGTTGGAAATAGAAAATATTGGGCTTTACCAATGGCTTGGGTAGTTTTAATCATAATTGAAGAGTTTATTTAAACGTTATTTGAGCTTTTATCCAAAAAATGTATATTTTGGTTTAATTTCACGTTAATTATATTAAGTTGAGTTAAAATTAACGTAGGATTGTGTTTTGGCAGTGGACATTTAGGTTATAAAATGAGTTTAAATGTATACTTCACCTTAATTGCAATTTTTAGTGGAGTTTTCGATTCTCATTTTACACTAAAGTTTTGAATTTCGAGCCTACTAAGGTACTTTGGATTTAATTTAAATTAGCTTAAGTGTGAAAGAGAAAACATGGGGCCTTACCAACGGCTTGGGTAGATACAATCTTAATCAAGAACATCATTTAAGAGTTATCTGAGTTTTCATCCAAAAAAATGTATATTTTGGTTTAATTTCACGTTAATTACGTTGAAATTAACTTGACGTCAGTGCTAATTAAGCTTATAAAATGACTTTTAATAAATAATTCACCTTAACTCTAATGTTTAGAGGAGTTTTTATTATTTCCAACACATTGCGTTCAATTTTTATCATATCCTGTGCTAGATTTGTGGTAACATAAAGATTATCTATAGAATATGTTAATGAATGATGTTATTCTATAGTTTAGCTTGAATACCAATAATTAAATCAAATACCTATACAATTCATAGCAATTTAAACCAATAAACAAACGGCAATGTGGACTGTGGAAATAGCAAACAACGTAACCCTCCGTTTCTAACGTGGTTACGTTGAGAGAATCTTTTCTTTTCTTTTCTTTTTCTGTTTTTGGCTAGGAACTAGGGCTTGTTAAGCCATTACAGCTCCGTTTGATAGGGTGGAATATTAAAAATTATTTGTTTTAAGGGAGAATATGATGGACAATGTCCTTTAGGTTTGTTTATCGAAAAGAAATTAAATGATTTTAAATTTACGTGGATATTAAATGAGTTTTAAGTTTAGTTTTAAAAATATTGATGTTTGGAGAATCTACTATTTCTGGGGGCAAGGAGTTCCATAGGGGAACTACCCGATAAAAAAATTAGTTTTTGACTACATTGAGACGAGGGCGCCTAACAAACAATTTTCGCGAGTGGCCGCGCGTGGAGGAAGGGTTAGCGGTAAAATAGGTCTGAGAGGGATTTGATAAAATATTGTAAAGACGTAATAGGTCCACCACGTCCCAGCGGCACGTTAAGGTGGGCCAACCTAAATCTTCCAGGCGCAAGGCACGAGAAACCCCCCTCAAAGACGGGATAATCTTGGTAGCTCGAGATTGTAAAGCCACTAAGCTAGAAGAGTCCTTTACTTGATACGGACGCCATATAGGCGAGCAATACTCTAGGATGGGCCTGACAAATTGATTGTATAATAGAGTGAGTGTGGCGTGGTCCAAAAAAGAGAAATTTCTTCGAAGAGCCCCGACGACACTACTGGAGCGGGAAGCAATAGTGGCGCAATGTTTTGTAGACGAGAGGTCAGAGGAAATTATGACCCCAAGGTCGCGATGCTCCGAAATACGCTAGGGCTGTGCGAATAGTACTTTTTAAGGTATTCGTCGAATACCAAATAGCAGTGTTTTTGGGAGCCATCTCTCGGCTCGGAATTGGAAAATGACCAAATAATTTGACCAAATAGTGTGAAGTTCAAAAATTCGACCAAATTTAAATTTCTATAAAACTATTCTACCAAATTTCAAATTTATAAATAATGGGACACGGAAAGGTACTTTTGAACGGCTGAAAACTTATTTTTGAACGAATCAAAGGTTTTATTTTAATCAAAATTAGGTTAGTTGTCAATATATCCCTATTCGCTTTGCAATGTATGACCTCTTCCATGATACTATATTTTTTAATAGGTATACGATAGTGACATATTATTAGGAAGTTCAATAGTTAGCTCCGCAGCGAGAAGTTGATAATAACCAGTACCCTTTAAGTTAAAACCTTTAATGATTTATTCTTGTCTATGAACTTCTAAAGACTGAATGGCTGATTCCAGCTATAGCCTCCTAGATCACGCGACTCGGTGAACGCGGGTAATACTTTTAATAACAGTAGCCACGTCAGAATTTTAAGGCTGTGTCTGCCAAGTCGCGTCATCTATGGGGCCATGGTCCAGCGGACACTATGACAGCGCCCATAGGGATAGGAGCATCACATTTATGTTTCTATCTCTATGACAGCGCCCTCAAAATCACAAAATCAACAGAAAAATTCAAAAACTGGTTGCGAATACCAAATAATTTGGTCAATAGACTGTTAAAAACATTCATTTTCTCGTGGTTTTATCCGCTATAGAATAGTCGGTTTTTCGAAAAGCTCATTATTTGGTATTCTAGAATTTTGAAAATCATTATTCGATTCGTCGGTGCGAATAGTAAACGTCAATTTTGACAAAATTATTTGGTCCGACCAAATAGCAACGAATAGTCTGCACGGCCCTAAAATACGCGCAAGACGAGAACCATCCAAGAAGTAAGGTGACAACTGCGTAGTAGAGGATGCCAAGGGAGAAAGCTTCAGATGGTATGATTTAGAGGCATTGAAAGACAGACCATTCAGGGAAGCCCAAGCGTGAAGCCGAGTGAGATCTGCCTGCAACGCCTTGACATCCTCATATGATTTAATCACCTTGTACAATTTAACATCGTCTGCGTATAGAGCTATAGAGCTAAGGACCTCCCTGGGCATATCATTAATGTATATTAAAAATAGTAGCGGGCCTAAAACGCTACCCTGGGGCACCCCACTAATTACGCTAACGGGATCACTAAGGGTACCCATGAGAGAAACCCTCTGAGATCGTTTGGTAAGGTAGATGGTTAAACATTCTAGTAAGCTCCCATTTATACCGTAAGATGAAAGCTTGGTTAGTAAGCGAGAGTGAGGTACCGCGTCAAAAGCTTTGGATATGTCTAGATAAATGATATCAACAGGGAAACCTTCGTCAAAAGCCCCCAGCCAGGTGTGAAAAGTCGTGAGTAAATTTGTGGTAGTGGATTTGCCCTTTAGGAAGCCATGTTGGGAGTCATGGAGATAAGCCGCAACATGGTTGAAGATAGTGGACTTTATATACTGTTCGAGGGCCTTACATATGGAAGAGGTCAAGCTTATAGGGCGGTAATTTGAGGGGTCAGATTTTTTCCCGGACTTCTTATAAACCGGGATGACATGAGCCGTGAGCCAATCGTCAGGTAGAACTCCTTCTGTTAGGGACCGAGCAGAAATTATTTCTAAAGGGCGGGATATGGTGTTGGCACACCCTCTAAGAAATCTATTTGGTATGTAATCGGGACCTGCAGAGGAATGAGTTTTGAGGTTTTTGAGCAGTAGCCGGATATCAGATCGTGTTGGGGGACTGAAAACTAGTGGCGCGGGAGGAACATCTGACAAAATTAGAGAGGGGGAGCAGAAAGAGCTAGTGAAATTTTTATAGAAACGTGAGTTAAATATGTTCGCAGTTTCAGTTAAAGACGGCACAGAGCCGTCAGGCAGTTTAATGGCCGGGGCAGTATCCCCAGTAGCACAAGCCTTCCGCATAACAGTCGGTTAAAGGTCGAATAGTCGGTTTACGGTCCAGTCAGCTGTACCATGCTTATTCCGACACTTTTCCGACTCATGAAGCCGACTACTTCTTTTAGTTGGCAATGCCGACATCTATCTGACAGTTGGAACAGAGATGGTTTAAAGTAGGCTTGCCTTCCGTCTAGAAAATTCCAACTTATTTTTTGCCAATTTATTACCGACTCTCTCGCGCTAGTCGGTATTGTGACGTTTAAGAAGAGTAAAATTAAAAGCAAAGTTATGCTTAGGCCGTTTAGTAACCGACATTTATCCGACAGTTGGAACTGAGATGGTTTAAAGTAGGCTTGCCTACTGTCTAGAAAATTCCAACACATTTTTTGCCAATTGATTACCAACTCCCTCGCGCTAGTCGTTATTGTGACGTTTAGAAGAGTAAAATTAAAAGCAAAGATATTCTTAGGCCGTTTAGTAACCGACATTTATCCGACAGTTGGAACTGTGGTGGTTTGAAGTAGGCTTGCCTACCGTCCTAAACATGTAACCCATTTTAGCCAATTGATTACCAACTCCTTCCCGCTAATCGGTATGGTCACGTTTTAAAAGAGTTAAATGAAAAAAGAAGTTGTTGTAGAGGCCTTCTTTTTCCGTGGGACGGTTTTTTTGACTTTTACTATTCCGCATATGCCACCAAATTTTTTTTGTTATATATTTAACTTATACAATATTTCGACCCACAAAGAGTAATTGATAATACTATATTTTTGGAAACACTAGAAACATAACGTTACAGAAAAACTGCAAAGCAAGAAAACACATCTGATTTTCTAGTTTGAATTTTCCAACCTGTAATTTCTTGGGTCAGGTGACGCGCCTCTGTTCTATTGGCGTAACTAAGGTAACGCCATGCACGTCATCATCGAAAAGGGCGCTGCTAGTGCAAAAGCAAGTCAGCCTTTCCAGTATCTCTGACGCGGCTGGGTCGTTAGAATGTTTAAACGAGATTTTTGTGGTCGAAAATGATTAGTTCTAGGCTTGCTAACTTTTAATTTCATCGCTAAGGTTCTTTGTCACACTATATAAACTAGGAACGTCTTCGTTTGTCACGTAAGGTTTGAACTTTGTTATTGAATTATCAATTTATCTTACAGCCAGTTTTATGCATAAGCCTTTGCTTTTTTACCTAGCTTCTCATCTGCTGGGAACCACACCCCTATAAAGTGAAACAAAAACTTAAACGTTTATGTATACCTTCAGTTTCTTTGTTTGATTATAAAAGAAGCAAGTGTTTTGGGGCGCTTGGAGTTCAAAAACCTTATATATTAAGTATTTTAAAGATTTTTGGTTGTGAAAATAATACTGAATTCCAAAATAGATCTCAATTTGTTTTAATTTGAGAATTTTTATGCGGTTTCAAACATTTTAAGAGAAAAATGTGTCAAGTAATACACTTTAGAATTGTATGTTTTTCTTTTTCCTTAAAAAATCTGTAAGTGCATATTTTTCATTAAGATTTTTGTAATTTAAGAGATAGTAATTGGCCAAATCGAAGATATTAACAATGAATATTAATAAATGCTTTAATTGATGTAAATATTATACTCACCCTGAAAAATTTAACTTTTTGTTAAAACCAATTAGCTAGGCAGCTAATATTTTCATTCGACTAGTCATGTCATATAGAATACATTGTTTAATATTTGAAATTGTTATAATTGACCTGCATGTTACTTGAAATATAAAAAGTACAAATTCTTAAGTGTTGTTCATTGAAAATGTATTAAAGAAATTTCAATACTAGGTATCAGTATCCTTTACTATAAGCGAATGAAGCCTCGAGTTAAGGCTTGATCGTCGCAAAACCATCGGGCCTCGAGTTATGGTTTGATCGTCGCAAAAGCGTCGGACCTCTTGCTGACAGGCGGTTAAGTCGACTCTCAAACGTGTTGGATGAGGGTCGTATTTCATTCGTGTCGTAACAGTCGGTAAACCAGTGGGCCGTAGTCCCACCGGGCGGACATTTCGATTCTCAAACCCTTACTCTACCAGCCCTTTACCGACGATTTACCGTTCCTATACTAAAAAGCCGCGAAATCGTCGGATTGAGCGCGGCTTTAGGTAGACATAATGACGCCGGCATATAGTCGGCCAACAGTCGTTTTATAGTAGCCTCAAACAGTAGGAAAACCGGCGGGCCATCGTCCCTCCAGGCGGACATTTCGACTTTCAAACCATTACTCTCCCGACTTTTTAGTGACTTTTTACCAACTCGTCGGTAACACACAAAGCCGACCATGTGGGCCCTACGTCGGCAGTGCTACTGGGGATAAGGGGGTTTAATACGGTGGTTAACGAATTTCCAGAAATAAGCTGGATTAGAGTGAAGATGCTTTAGTTTTGTATTGTCTTGTCGACGTTTAGCTTTAAGGATTGCAGCCTTTGCGTCAGCAACCACTGCGTTATATTCTCGACGTAGAGAATATAACAGTTTGACCATTTGATATAGCTTTTTTTAATTTACGCCAGAGACGTTCTTTTTTGCGAAGTTTACGTTTGGTATCGCGTGAAATCCATGGCTTAGAATGAAGAGAGGCTTTGAGAGATGTCTTTGAGGGGACATGCTTAGCTATAATTTCGCGAATACGCACTAGGAACGTGGACCAACAGTAGTGAAAATCCGGGACATCTAACAGAGTTACCCAGTCTGTTTCAGCAATGGCCTTATTCAGGTTATCAAAGTCGGCCAAGGCAAAATTAGGGGATAAGATTTTGGGTCGACAATCGGTCGAGGTAGAAGGAATGGCACTAAAGAGAGGGTAGATGACTGATATAATTGCATGGTCGCTGCGGCCTAAAGGGGATTTTTCACTGATCTCAGGTTCGACATTTGAGTGGGTTATGACTAGGTCAAGAATATAGGTGCAGGATTTACTGGTTTGGCTGTAACGAGTCGGGAAAGACACGTGCTGTTTTAATGAGGAATTTGTTAGAAGATTTATTAGAGACCTGTGGTCTTGGGAAGCACCTGGCTTTGCCATGGGAATGGTCCAGTCAATGGAGGGGAGATTAATGTCTCCAGCAATTAACAAGTTCGGGTATCGTTGAGCGTAGATGCTAAAATTACATAGAAGTAGGGTAGTTTCAGAGGGTGCGGTATTGGGTGGCCGATAAGCACAACAAAATAATAAGGGAGCATCTTTTGGGGTCAATTGTAAGGTAAGGCAAAGTTGTTCATCATAGGAGGGACCGTCGAGGCAATAAGAGTGACTAACGTAAAACGATGATTAGTGATGAACGTAAAACGATGATTAGTGATGAACGTAAAACGATGATTAGTGATGAACGTAAAACGATGATTAGTGATGAACGTAAAACGATGATTAGTGATGTACGTAAAACGATGATTAGTGATGAACGTAAAACGATTATTAGTGATGAACGTAAAACGATGATTAGTGATGAACGTAAAACGATGATTAGTGATGAACATAAAACGATGATTAATGATAATGAACCCCAAGAGATGATGAGAGATGTTGGGTTAGTGAGAGTAAATTACGGTAAGTTTCTTCTAACACACAAGAGCAGACTTCCCTATATAGTCTCAATTACTAATAAATTAACTCTTAAATTGTTACCAGATGATATGTCTAGTGATGACTAGGAGATGCGCAGTAAAAGTATGATATTTTTCTCTTAAATTCTTAAAAGCGAATAGGTCTTTGGAAAAATTATGAGTTCCACATCATAATTATCATGGCTCTGTTTAGATCAAATCACTTGTTTTTTAAATTGATATAAAAGTCAAAAATAATTGGCGTTTGAAAATTTTCATTTCTCTGAACGTTTTGGTGCTTTTACAAGTTTTAAAACGAAATTTCCCTACCATTGTTGAATTCAATTGATCGAAATAGACACATGTTACAATGGAACTCCAATTATAAAATCTTCTAATATTTTTCCGAAAAAAGGAATTTGCCAATCAAAATAAATAAAACGTTCTCGGGCTTTGATCGTCATCGCTGTTTCAAAATGTCTCCTGTAACGATTTCTTTCTTTCATTTTCCAGAAAAGTACGATATGTTAGAGAAGAGGTACCAAAGACTGTTGGTGAAGTGCCAAGAAGTGAAGGTCGAAAACGATAATTTAAAACAAAAATGTGCAAATTTAGAGAAAGAAAACCAAAGTAAGTAGCTTTATGCAATTTCATCCCAGTTAAAGGGAGGGTGAGCGCGTTATGTAGGGGCGGAGCCTCTAGTAAGCTTCTCTCTTGCATTTTGATGGAAGATAAAATGCAGAGAGAAGCTTACTAGAGGCTCCACCCCTACATAACGCGCTTACCCTCCCTTTAACATATAGTTTTTCAAAAACTCAGTAAATTAAAAAGTGGATTGAAACCATTTTGCTTGTGCCATATATTTAGTGTTAATGATTCAAGTGGGGGTGTGGGTGTGTGTGTGTGCTTTTTTGGGAGGCTTTTGTGTCATTCTCAGTTTCTCACAAATTCATATTGAAATGTCAGAATGTACAAAGTGTTATAAGGTGTAAATGAATTGAACTGTTTTGCACAATCCTAAGTGTTCCAAATAAATCTAACGGGGAGTTTCATTATGTTATATTAATTTTTCTTGTTGCATGATATTAGCATTTTATTTTCATTTAATATTTTGATTTCTTTCAGCTTCTGCTCCGGATATTTCGGACAAATTTAAGGGGAAAGCCTTTCCAGATGAAGTAGATGTAATGGTAAGAAAGCTCTTAGTAATTATCTATCTTTTCAATCAGAAATATGGATAATGAGCTTAGCAAATATGTAATTGAATCTAGTGAAGGTAGATAAATTTTCTCTCTGTAAGCGAAAATAAGAATGAATTTAACCTAGTAAATGTTAATAATTAATTGGTAAAAGTTGCATACCTAAGTTTAGTTATTCAACCGACATAACAATAGTTAATAAGTTATGTTTTCAGGTTTATCTAGGAAACAATGTTTCGATTTGCAAAGAAAAATTAAAGCAGTGCCTTATGGCCCAAAATGAATGAATTTTTTCCAAGAACTTGGCTGTTGCTTTGTGGGGTAGTGGAACTCTAATTAATAGAAGCTTGACAGGAACATCGTCAAATAGGTTCAAAAAAAGGCGTAAGAAGCGAGGCCACCTCTTACTTCACAAAAAGTTTCGGCTATTAAGAGTAAGTTAAAAACATGAAAGCTTAAAAAGTTTGTATCAATCATACAATAGTAACTGTTATTATTGCAGGTAGTGTTCGCTACTACGCCAAGAAAAAGGGGAAAGTTCAGTCTGCCCAGGAGATGGCGGCTAAGGCAGTGAACCACGCCCTGACCCAAAAAATTTCCGATTTGCGAAAAAAAATTATTGCCGCGCCAAATTGATAAAACCAAAAAAAATCCTTTTTAAAATAAAATATTTCAATTGTGAAGGTTTTATTAGTATTGTGGAGCCTGTGTTAATTAGTTTTTTCGCCATATCATTAATTAATTTCATATGTTCTGTGTGAGCCTATGGGTCGGCAATTGGTCAGTCTTATGGGTCGGTAATTGCTCATTCTAATGGGTCGGTAATTGGTCAATCTTATCGGTCGGTAATTGGTAAATCTTATGGGTCGGTAATTGGTAAATCTTATGGGTCGGTAATTGGTCAATCTTATCGGTCGGCAATTGGTAAATCTTATGGGTCGGTAATTGGTATATCGTATCGGAAATGTGACGAAAACACTATTGGTTTCCTATTGGTTCCCAATTGGTTTCTGAACTGCATTTTCCCAATTGGTTTCCAATCGGTTTTTCCACTAGGGATGAGCATTATTTATTGACTTTTTAAGGTGATGCAGGGTACCCTTTACAGCCGTGGCTGATGGTCCCTATCTCTCAGCCTGCCAACCATGCTGAAGAAGAATTTAATCGGCATCATAAAGAAGCGAGGAAATGCCAAGAAAGGTGCAATGGTGTTTTGAAGGCAAGGTTTCGGTGCCTTCTAAAGGACTGAACACTGCACTACTCGCCTAAAAGATCAGGCAGAATTGTCTACGCTTGCTGCATTCTTCATAACATGTGCTTGGCAAATAACATCGCTGAACCGTATGAAGAGGGAAATGTGGACCTGTCTGAAGCCGACCTTGTAAACAGTAGACAAAGGGAGCGTGCCGATGCCGAGCCAACACAACCACCCCATCAAAACCCTGGAGCTACAGCCAACTGGTTCAACGCTGGGCTCCAAGTGCGTAACCGGATTGTGTGGCATTTCCGATAAGTTCGAATGTAGTGAAAAAACGCCCTTATAATGGCCATTAGGCAATCTAGGGAGGTAAACACTATGCGTTTTCTTCAGTAAATTCTGTAAAAATAGTAATTTCTAAATTTAAGTCAAAATCAGTTTAAATTTTCCTCAACGAAAAATGAAATTCATTTCGTCTTAGGTCAATTATCATTTGGAAATTATTTTTTATAAATGAAACTGTAATCACTCATTTTGTTTACCTTTGTAAGTTCGTGTAACTCGCGATAACTAACGCGAGTTGAGTCGGTTAAGATTTACGCGATAACTAACGCGAGTAACGAACACGCACGGAGTACCTACCTTCTCGTGGTGGTGTTGAAAACTTAGTTATTTTAAGAAATCACTTAGGCTAAATGGTACACGTTTAATAGTGAATTTTAAATCATTAGAAGAAAAAGGTAAATTTTTTTATGATTCAGTTGGAATCCGTCGGTGATCTTGGAAAAGAACGTTCCAGAAACACTTGAACGGAACCAGCTAACGAGCGTAAAATATCGTTGCGTTCGCTTTCAATTTTAGCGCGCTTCTCCGCAACATCCGCGAGCCTCTTATACTGCACGGCCGCTTCTTCCAGTGCTGCAGTGTGTTTAGTTTGGGTTTCAAACATGTTTTTGAAAAACTGATCCGATGTCAACGCGGAATCCGCCAATACTCTGTCATAGGGACCAGCTCGTCTTGCCATTACCTTGCCTGTGAGTTATTTTTAGGGATATTTCCTTACCTAGCATCCATTATAATTAAAAATTACCCTCATTTCCATTGTTAGTGGAAGCACGCGTTTGTCTTGTGCCGCTACCGTGCTCTCGATTGGCACCACCGTCAACCGCGGGAGTGTTAGTACCTGCGAGATTCGCTTATCTACGAGGTCTTTGAGGTAAAAGTGATTCTGAAATAATCCCATTAGCTGGTATACTAGGAAATCAACAATTTTCGCCTTAGTACCAGAGTGGAAAGTCGGT